>NDXB01017957.1:8908-57730 GCA_002631895.1 Agapornis roseicollis
TTTACTTAAAAAAAAAAAAAAAAAGAAAAAAAAATAATAAGGAAGATCCCCAGGCACATGTTTTTACTGAAAAAAAACGTTTAAATTGTAACGTTGTGAGAAGCATCCATAGGAACTCCTATAGGGCTCCATTTAAGTATTTTTTTTAACTCCCATTGACTTTACTGGGGCCAAGACATCACCCTCAAGGTAGGCTGGGCTGACTTCTGTTTTGTTCCTCATGTATCAAAAGGTAGTCACAAGTTCTCAATAAGCCTGAATGTTCTGTCTGGCTTGTGCTGAGGAACTGGCTTCTGGTTACTGTAGTTCTGTACCTTTTAACTGCTAGTTCTGAATCAGACAGGACACCTTCACCTTTTGTAAGTGTTGATTCAAATGCTTTAAAAATAATCTTGAACCAAAGACTTGTCTGTGGGGAGAAGGAAGCCACATATTATCCAAAAATTACTGAATTAGGTAAAAGCTATAGGTCTGAAAACCTGAATGCATTTTACTGTATAAGTAGTTACTAACAAAAAACAATAGGGCTTCTTGATCGTAGCTGATTGCATAGATGAGTTGTATGCTTATACAATTTTAACTACCTTGTTACAAGAGCCTTTAAAGAAATCTGTAATAATACCAGCAGATCTCTCCAAAGACTTCCAAGTGTAATTTTTTTCTCCAGCACGTAGTTGATCAACATTACAGTATTAAACAAATTATTTTTGAACAGTTTTTTATCTACTTGCTGAAGAAAAAGAAAACCTTTTCACCAAAGATTTATTTTTGGTCTTGTTAGGCAGAATGTTTAGTGTACAGCAGAGTACTGTTTCTAGTTAGATAAAGTGTGAATTAATCCAAACTAGATTAAGAATGTGTAACTGTAGCATGAAGTTTCACACTTCATCTTTCAGAGTAGCCTCTTCTGTTAGTTCCATTCAGGAAGAGCCGATATGCAGAGATGGTAACTGCTTCTCCAAAGACTTGTTTGCTGAAAGTACTGATAATCAGATATAATTCTATGACCATCATTATAGGTAAATATTCTAAATCCTAAACTTTTTCTTCCAGACACCCACTCTAGTTTAACCCATGGATAATTTGAGAGAAATAAGACTCCATATAAAATCTGTCAACCTAATATAGATGCTCTAACTTCAATAGCTAAAGAGTTTAAACTGTCCAATGTATTAGAGCAGTGCATTCAGAACTTAAGGTTTTATTAAAGTACTTTTTATCAGCAAATAAAGAAAACCAAAGATATTTAAGGTTACCTCAGCATATAGGCAAGCTTATTTAGACAATTATTCTTTTTCTTTACTTTTATGTTAACCAAATATAGTAAGTTTCTCCAGAACCCAGTCTACATTCATGTGCTTCCATTGCCACAGTAGTGATTACTACAGAACAAAAAACAGGCTCTTCTCAAAATTCATGACTTATCAGTAATCACAAGATTTTGCAAGAGAAAATTTGTCTGGTGATTGAAAACTCCACCAATGTAAGCAATCTCAAAAACACTGTGTAGAAGTGGATACTTTCTCTCTCAAACTCAGTAGCAGAATCAATCTTTCATGATTGTAACAGTGCAAAAGTGGGCTCAAAGTTGAAACACTTCATATCACTGAAGCTAACACATGTAATTGTACATATGATGTTACAGCTACTGATTTTCTTAAAAGTTTATACCTGTGGTTAAGGAAATCAGTTTTTCGTATGCAAACTTTTTTCACTGCATTTGCCTTGGAAGAGCTGACAAAACACAGCAGGCAGGATGGCTGCAGGTTTTCCTATGATTTTTGTCTTGGTTATGTCTGTAGAAACTGGGTCCTGGAGGAAAAAGCCAAAATCCTTTTTCAATTATGAATATTACTAATGTGTTCTGGAAGATGAACAGGAATGTGGAATTTAGTGTTACACTATGTGAACTGATTTTGTTTGAGTGTTGTAAGAACTAAGGAGCCATGGCTGGTGTAATGAGTGTATATGCAACCCTTGTGCTTTAAAAAAGGCAAAAATGTTACTGTTGATGTCACCTGAAAAGCATCAAAACTTATAGAGGAAATCTTGAAACTGGCCAATTGTGCTAAAGTGTTTCCAAGGGAGGACTCTGCTCTTCAATTGCAACAGCAATGCTATGCCTGTTCTGCAGGGCCTTGATCTAAACTGTGGCCTCAATCTGCCCACAGTTACACTTGTGTACTTTCTTCATATCTAACAAACAAAAAGTATTCTTATCTTTCAGGAGTTACCCAGGAGAAGAGGGAGTCCGTGTGCTGTGTAGAACAGGGCCTGTCATATAGTTTGTTGTTTATGATAGCTCTATTTCCGTAAGAGAAACTTGGAAAAATCCACATAGATTTTTAATAATTTCCTATATTAACAGTGCATTTTCTATGTAACTTATGAGATTTTAGCAGAAAAGAGAGTACTGAGAGACTTCCTCACCTGCTTTTAATTATTCTTCATAGTTCATTGCATCTTTGGTTTTATTCCCTTGCTTGAGACTGTGAGCTAAATCTTGTTTCTTTATTCAAATCAGGGTCCTGATCCTGTTTCTTTTTAAGTCAATGAGGGAATTAATTTTTATTCCAGTTTGCAGAGCCTGGACAGACAAAGTCAGCTTTTCTGGGGAGTTTGGTTTTTAAACCTTCCAGTGTTATTCTTTCTAAAGGAAGAAATTCTTACATGGTTAAAACTCCCACTGGCAAATGTGGTTTTGTAAGATAACAAGATACCATGCATCAGAGGTGCATCAGAGGTCCATTGTAACTCTCCATGCATCCAGCCTTAGCCTGTAGTAAATATTGAGCATTTCAGGTCAGTTTACTTCTTTTTAATTGCAAACTAAGTCAACTTGAACGACTTACCACTCGCTGCCACCTGCACATACACAAGCATAGTTACCATGGATTGCCGCATCTCGGTAACATGTTACCCAGAGCACACTTGTCAGCCCTAAGACCAGAAGCTCTGCCTCATTATTTTATTCATTACAGAATGAAGTTTGTGCAGGGGAAAGTCCCTCTCTGAACATGGAGAATGTTTGTAGGGCCCTCCATGTTTAGCCAGGAATCTCATTCCCCCAGCTGGGAGCTGCACAGTATAACTCTGGTGCTGTTTCACAGAAATGAATTGGTTTCTCTGGTAAAATTGAAAGCAGAATTATACCTAGTGATTGCTAAAGAGGTCGTTCTTAGCTTGAGCTATTGTTACACTTAATAGTTGCTGCAACTGCAGCTCTGCTAATAGCAATCAATTTCTAAAGTGGGAGAATTTGCAGGAAAAATGCAGCGCCTTTCTATAGTAACGTAATTTTAAAGCATATTATTTATGTAAGTGTGTATTTTGGAAGATGTGTTTCAAAACCTACTATTCTTCACTAGAACTCCAAACCCAACTTGCTTTCTGTTAATAGAGGCCCAGGTGAAAGGAACACAAATTCAGTTTTGTTCAAATGCGAGTTTCTTTCTTTGTAATTCCTCCAGATTTACACTGAGAGTGGTCCTCATCGCCTGCAAAGGGATGTAAACACGTGATGTGTTGGCCCCTCTGGCTCCACTGCGAGCTGTGCTCCTTCTGGAACTTTTCAGCTTTTCGTGGTTGCATATACGCACACGGCACCTGCCTGGTGTGTTCTCTGTAAGGACTGCCTGTATATGAAAAACGGATGTATACAAATGTTGCTTTTTGACTGTTTGTCTTTTGTGTTTTTTTAAAGTTTGACTGAATTGCCAGTGTAGGAGCCAGGTATGTATCTCACATTGTGGTGTTCTGGATCCTTTCACTCCATGTGCCATTTTCTCCTAAGGGCAGCAGTGGCTGACTGGCTAATGGAGGATGGAGCTGAATTGTATTAATTCTATATTTGTCTCAGGGGATCAGCTCTGTGAATTCCATTGCATGAGGGAAGCTAATGTTTGCCCTGATTTGAATGTAACTTTTTAATGTCCTTTAAAAGCTATTTCGTTTAATAATGTGGATTTCTTTTTCTAGCGTTTTAGTAAATGTTACTTAGTGTGTTGGCTCATTTTTCCCCTCCAGGGTTGTTTATATACTACCCCAAGGTCATGCCAAAAAGTAATAGAAGTTTAAATGCCAAATGTTTATGAAACTGCTGTCTAAATACTGATTGATTGCACAGTTGAAATAAAAGTTTTCCTTAGTAAAAGTGCTACTTGTTAAATATTTTATTTTCAGTGTGTCTGAGAAGTGGCTGCAACCGAGGGAGATGTAAGTGCAGCACCTCACTGGAGGCTGAGCAGCTAGGGAGGTGTCGGCACTTAAAATCATAAAAGGAACATGTGTTATCATTGACATTCATAGGACTTCCCAAAACGTGTTCATGTATCATTTATATACCTGGAATTATTTCCTCCCTAAAAACTGTCTGTGTCCCATCAGTGTCAAACACCCATATAAGATCTCTGTGTTGGTTTGTATTGCTGGGTGTGGAAGATGTGGTTCTCAGTGCAGTTGTTCTCAAGTCTGGCAAGCTGCAGTCCCAAATTTTTCCCAGCAGTTGTACATCTGCTGACTGTTGACGCGAGTATTCCAGTGTGTGACAAGACTATGAACTTGTCATTGCTGTTGGTCAAAAGGCAAACTGCTATTTTTACACAGGACTATGTTCTAGACAAGAGTCAGTCAAGTTAAATCAGCATGGAAATGATGTCCTACAGGGATTAAATGGTTTCTGTTGCTAGCACGTTGATTACTGACTGCCACTTGAAAGCAACTGAAAAATTGGCCAGGTTGTTTAGAGAGTTAGGTACAGAGCTGGATTTAGAGTGGAGCCCATGCAAATCTTGCACTACTGAAAATGAAAGCACAGTAATTACTGCTGTTATTTACAGAGTCTCTAGGGAGAATAGAGAAAACGCAGCAATGGAACCTGAACTCTTGCAATGCTTTGGTAGGTTTGACTTTGCTTTTTCATCTGTATTGTTCCCTAAAAGATTAGAACTCTTCACTGGCACTGACTATGTTTCATGGGAAAGAAAAGGTATTTCACAGGTATTTCAAAGCCTCGAATCACAGTATTGGGAACTGAAGATTTGAAATAAATTTTCAGTAACTTTCTTCTATGTCCAGGAAATGACTGTTCCTGAATACATTTGTTTTTACTTCCTATTTTAACCCTCTCTGAGAGGCACATGTCCTGTCATTTACAGGTGTCCCTCAGAGAGAAGGCATGCTGTGAGCACCATGAGGAGACAGAGCCTTTCTGCCCTGGCAGCATCTCACACTGATGGGTCAGGCTGCCCAGGTTCTACACTAGAACCATCATGTCTGTTTTTCCTTTTGAATTCTTGGAAAGCAAAGGAAATCCAAAAAGCCTCATCATGTTTCTTTGTGAATCACAGCTGCTCTTACCTGCAGTCTATATATAGAACAGTTCTGCCTGGCTGGGTAGCTTATATGACATCTATTGCTGGGGGTATTAGAGCACCAGCTGTGGTAACTATTTATAAAACAAACTCTAATCCAAAATTCTTTCCTCCTTATGTTCAAATTTAGGAACACTGAAATATGGTTACTCAGAGGTAATTGAGAAAATAAGATGAATGCTGAAAAAATAATACAGTATTTTAACAGAGCTACTGTAAAGAATGAATAAATCTTACATACTGTAAATGAATTAACTTTTAAAAGAGAATAAAGAATTTTGAATAGCCAGGACGCACTCAGGCTTGGACTGTCCAGTGGTAAGAAAGCTCTACCAATGGAGTCCACCAGAGATGCTGCTGTCTCTCAGCAAGAACAGGCACCAGCTGCAGTTCTGATTATGTTATTGCTGGTTAGTGTGGGTACATTTTACAGTCCATTGTCCTCAACAGCAATAAATAAATACTGAAGTCTCATCTTCCAAGGAGTTATTGTTGTAAAAGAAAGCTTTAAAACTGCCCTGGTTGGTGACCTGATGCTGTGCTACCTGCCTGCATTCTGACACCAACATGCACCAATTGAAATGACAGCATTGTTGTGTCTTTGTTTAGCTTATCAGTGACATCAATCTACAGACCTTGCTTATCTGGTTTTTTTTTTTTTTTGGAGAAAAGGACCAATACCTTGGAACTGCACTACAGCAGGTGAGCAGCAGTTCTCTGTGGGTTAATTCCTCTCCCTGTCATCCTTTCACTCAGCAAGTAAAATTGGCATCTGCTAAGAAGGGAGTCCATGCGGCTATTTTGTTGCTAACAATGCACAGAGCACCACACATTAAAGGAACTGACCCCAGGGTCTAAACTGAGTACGTGCATCTTGAAAAGCAGCCCAATTCTCCACCAAATCTGGAGCTCTGGTGACAGCGGATTTGTGATCTCCTTTGCACCTAAAGCCAGACTTTGCATTTTGTTACAAATGAAAATAGACATCTGCTCTTCTTTCCTTTATTCCTTATTTCATTTCGTATTTACAAGTAAATCGAGTTGGAATTTATGTTTGTGGGTGCATACGCATTTGTTATTGGTAGGATTAACCTATGCTATCTTATTTGTCATTGTCATCTTGTCATGTTGTCATCATGCAGCCCAGTCTGCATCCCCTTTTTCATTCATCTGCCATCATGGTCTCAGGATTGGTGCTGGACAGCAGAGCATATCCTCTGTTGTTAAGAGGGAAGCTGTAGGTGCTAATGCTGTTGTTGTCCATGTTGTAGTGACCTGCTCTTTCTGTCATTAATGTATTAAAGCTTTTCTTCACCTCTCCTCCCCACACAGTGAAGAGGATGGATTTGAACCCTCCTCTCTGCAGATAACTGCATGCTAGAGCCCCAGGTAAAAGCTCAGATTTGACAAAGAGATATCACATTGTTTCTACGCTAAAGTGGAGAGTAAGCTTTATTTAAAACTCGTAATTTAAATCCTATTTACAGAGGAATGCCCCATTAATACATACAGAATGTTGCTGTGCCTCAGTGAAAGATGATACACCATGCCTGGATGTCCCTGGTCCATAGGCTCCCCCTTGGCTGGGAACAGAGGTCAGGGGCTGGCAGATGTTTGGGTGCCAGCTGCTGAGAGACTTCTGCCCTTACTGTCGGGTGTGTGTGACTTGCAAGAACCAGCCAAGGTGTTTTGCCGGCAGTGCTGCAAATTGGTCCAAGTCCTTCAGGGTTACTCTGGATCGATGCTCAGCATCACTGGAAGTTGACGAGCACTCCAGGTGGGTCCAGGGAAAGCTGGATGTTATAATAATCCACAGGCCTAGGGGTGAAAATGAATTTCTGTGGGTGACTGAAGATGTGTTTCCTATTATACTGCTCCACAGGAAGTTTTAAATCAGTGTCCAAAACACTGGATTCTGCTTTAGCTGGAAATAGACTGGGGACTCCCCAGAGGTCATGTTAATAGAATGGTTTTGAATTCCCTTTTATCTTCATGGCAATACACTAAGACAAAAAATTGCCCAACTATTTTAATGAGTAAAGCAGCAGATTTGTGGCTAGGCTGCCAGGCGGTAGCACCACATGAAAGCAGGAAAAGTGTTGCTCACACTACAGCTCGCTACAGCCTTTGACAATTTGCATTTTAGTGTGCTGGTCTAGGACATGAACCCCTCTGGTCTGCTGAAAGCTATCACCAGGGGATGAGTCCAAGAGCTTAATATATGCTGCTTCCTCACTTTTTGCAGTTTACATTCATATTATCTTAAACCAAGTCCACTGCACTACCTTGCTCATAGCTTTCCCTGTATTAGGTCATGCAATTGCATTTGGCAGTAAGATAGTTTATAGCACAGACTGTAAAATAAAACTAAAAAATCGTTAAAAATGATATCATTCATGTTAGCAACCGTCATGCTTTGGAATAGATGCTGAATATTTAAAAGTCAGTAACAGCTTGCTCATTCTCTACCAAATAAAACAATCTGGCTTTGCTTTACACAAAACCCACACTCAAGGCAGAATGAATCCCTTGAGACCAAGATTGCCGACTTCAAAGGATAAGTTAACTCCAAGCTGGAGTTCCAAGTATTTAAATTAAAATTTTTTTGCAAAATCAAAAGCAAGACAACCTCTGGTTCGTAACAGGAGAGAATTCTGATACTGGCTTTTACAACACTTCACAGAAAAATGACTATATTGAAGAGGAAGGCACTCTTATTTTTTACAGGCTGCATTTCTAGCTTTGTGATCTATGTATGGTAAGATAGAATCAGTGAAGATGATCAGCATGTTAGAAGCCATTGTAGGACAGCCCTGAATCACAGTCAATACCCAACAGTCCACTTCTGCCGTTGTAGAGGCTCTGAGCTTTGCATAAGCCTGGATTACCTCTAAGATTAGCTTTTGAGCACGGGCTAGAAATGGGACAAGCACCCAGCAGAGTGCGCTGGCTTGCACCATACCCTGTGATTTGGAAGTCTCAGCCTGAGTGACGAGGTTGCCATTTGTAGTTGTGTTGACTGGAAACAGCTTGTAATAGAAGCACTCCACAAGCTGGTTTTGCATTCAACTAGGTTTAAGAGTTTGTGATGATGTTTCTGTTCTGCAGCTCAGCTGGGCCAAAACTTACAGCCCAGCCCTGCAGGTAACTAAATGACAGGATTCCTGCAGGAACAGATGTAGAGCACCCTAAAACATCTGCCTGTAGATTTCTGATTTGGAATCACAGTCACCAGGCAAAATGCATGTCAAGCACTTTAATCCAGTTTGGGGTTTGCAGACAGATTGTGTGCATGTTTAAAAACAATTAGTTCCACACTTTCTTGAAATCCTGGATTTCATGTGAATTCTAGCCTGGGGATTAGGGAAGCTGCTCTCACATGCAGTGGGTGAGTGCAGCATCAATGTAACTAGGTCAGAGGGTACTTAGGCATATTTACTTACCTGTTGTTGTGTTCTCTACTTTTGTTGCACAATAAACAAAGAGGTCACTAAATTTGTTTAAAGGATGGCAGAATCCCGAGATTTCACAGTGGCATTTTTTTAATGGTATTTTCTAACAATGGTGTGTTTGTGATTGCTTTTCTGTCATTTCAATTTTTTCTTCTGCTTTAGTTGCATTTTCCTTTCATGGTGTACAAACCTCCAAATTCAGACTCTAGTTGTTTCCCACAGTTGATTCCCTCTAGTGCAAGCAGATGGATACACATGGGTCAGGAAGCTCTGTGCCCCTCCAGGGCTCTTGCTGAGGCACAGGGCTGACATGAGAGAATACCCACACAGCTTTGCAAGAGACTCTGCTACCTCTTGATTCAGCATTACCACTGCTTTAGTTTTATGGCAAAGACTTCACTCTGGCAATTCTGTAATGTGGATCTCAGACAGATCTTTGCCTAAATTTAATTACTTACAAACACTGATGCATGGACAGGCTGGGACAAAGCTTTCCCAGGTTTTTACAGCAGCTTTGTAACTTTGGCTCTCAGCAGAGTCATAGACAGAGTCTGGGTCTCACAGCACATTCATAACCAATTATTGCAAAGATCAGCATGGCCTTTGCAGGAAACTAGAATGGGCTCTTGGAAAACTGAGTAACTGCAGGAATTAAATGCTTGCTTCTCTTTTCATCAAACCATGATAAACAGGAAAATGTTAAGGATTCAATATGATAATCCAGACCGGGCAAGAAAATGCATTTCTTTCATTTCCCCACTGAGTGTCTCCATTTCACTATTCACTGCTCAACAGGCAACCACTTCTTTGAGAGATGGTAGTCCATTCTGCAGAGGAGCACACAGGTTTGTAAAAACATGTATTTGTCCCTTTTGAAGATTTATTATATTAGTAATATCAACAGTGCAAACTGAGAGTTCCCTTTCACTTACCAGAAAGGAAAAGGGAAAGAAATTTGATATTTCTTAGTGACTTGAAGATCAAATTACAGATTTTTAATGCATATATATAAACACACACTGATTTCTTGTCAAAACTTTTGTCCTTTGGTATGTAATGAATACACCAATAACACTCAAGTTCCTAGATATCAGTGTCTGTCTTCATACACTAAATGTTCAGGTACTACCTAGTTTTACGTATTTGCCATACAATGCTATAGTTTTAAAATGGTTGGCAAATTTTAGCTTTGTAAGTAATTTATGTTGTTGGAAAGAGTATGTGAGTGCATCAAAGTTGTGGGGTTTTCTTCCTGAAATACCTGGGCCTGGCTGTATTTTAACTGTGAGCTGGCCAGGTAAGAGTGCACTCAAAGAAAGATCAGTCTCGACAAGATTCAGACCTAAGAGCTTGCTGTGAACTTTAAAGTTTTTCTTCCAGTATAGATATGACACTGGAGTGCCCTTGTATACATTTCCAAGACATCTTCTGATCATTCCACTAATAAGTTGTCTTACAAAGCTTAGAAAAATGTGTTTCATCAGCCACTGATTTCCTATGTGATTACACAAAGGCATGATCATTCTCAAGCTTTTTACTTGCTTTCAAGATGATCATGCATCATACAGAATAGTACTAATGCAGTTCAGATTAAAGTTGAAACAGAAACAGACAATTAATTAGTTTTCATTTTGTACCTTAGATTAGGTGGATGAATGGTTAATGCAGAAGTTTAGACAGTCTTAATATTTGTTGATTAAACACAGAGACAAAACGGAGGTGGGCTCCTGAGACCTGGTTTACATCACCATAACAGATGTAGCATTCACCAGTAGGCGAGCAATTTGCACTAAAATAGCTTCAATGACTTGTGCTCAAACTGTTTCAGTTACAGCTACAATCCCTGAGACTGGCAGAGAGATGCTCTACATCTCTCTACATCCAGACCCAGAAGGGACCTGGTTAACACATTTTTCCAGAGGAATACCAACTGCACAAACAGCTAGACTAAAAAGACATAAAAAGCACATCTCTGTGCTTTATGCAATTTATAAACATGTATGTATTTAGTTTTACTACCCTCAAAAAGGGAGATGCGGAGGAGGAGAAAAAATGAGTCTGGAGGAAGAGGTGTAACTAGTTTAACAAAACCAGATTTTTAGTGTTGTCTCAGGCCTTGACAAATAGTCCTATTTTTCAGTGTCATATTGTGAAACATGTACGGGTCTGTAGAACTAGCACTTTGTTTAACATGAAAAGGGGCCCTTTAGAACAATAAGTTGCTGACTTTATATTTTTCCCTCACAGCAGGTGGGGGAATCAAATCTACTGATGCTGGGAGACTGTTAGGAGCTAAGTCTGTCACCATCAAATTTCCCCAATGTATTCCTTTTCTCCAGCTCAATGCTTTCAGTCCATGTTGGAGAGAGGCTACTGGTTGCTTGGCTTCTGCATCCATGTGCCAAGAAGCCTACCTGCACAGGTGCTGCTGTGCACATGCCATTCCTTGGCACTGCTGTGCAAGCCGGACATAGTGCTCTCCTGCGGGAGCTGGCTGGATGCCAGGCCCCTGTCCATTGCACAGGGGTCCATTTCTGTTTTGCTGTATAAGAAATCATCTGTGATAAGTTAATAAATTGCAGTAACTTGACAGGTGAAAGCTGTGGGTGCTTTATGTTAGAACATGAATGGCTTACATGAGAGGAGAACTTTTCTACTTCCTCCAGTACTGGGGGCAGCAGTTAGACAGCTCAGCCAGCTTCCAGGTTTTTTCCTTCTGGTGTCATGCTTTCTTTTTTCTTTCGAAGAGTAGGGTTGATTGAACAATGGGGTTGTAAATGAAGTAATCTCGAGAATGTTAGGCTTTGTTAGAGAAAATGGAAATCACTGAGATAAGCTTTGCCAGAACCACCTGGTGGCTACTGATAACGATCCTAAAACAAAGCGATGAAGAAATAACCACCAGGGGTCCAGAAGCCCACTACCGTATTTTTGTCGGCAAACAGGAGGCATTCTCTAAGAATTATGATGGAATGTATGTAATCTAATGAATATGTATGTTTAAGGACAATATAATCACAGTCTGGTTGATGCCTGGCAGAGACATGCTTGGAGGAGCTATCCCCGTGTTCTGCCTGAGCCGTAATAAAGAATACCTGCTTGCCAACTTAAAACTTTGTTGGTGAGTTCCTGGAGTTTTCTCCACATCGCTTTCCTAATTTTATTGCTCTGGTTTGAAATACTGGCCCCCATACAATCAAACAAGACAGATCTTTCACTTCTTCTCTTTTAAATTCCTTAAACATCAGAAATTTTCCCTGAGGTGTTTAAATTTTTTTCCATTAGCACATTTGCATCCATTCCTATGTTGCCAAAGCAGGCTGCTGTGCTACTCTGTGCTCCAGAGATATGCAGCAGTTGGATGTGAAAAGATGTGGTAAAACCCCTTTAAATGTTAATGTTCTGTCATGGATCTGCGTCTCACTGACATTTCTCTCTTGACAGTGGAATGCAGTGTGGAATGTTCAGACCTATGATGATTCCAAAGAGAACTTCCTTTGCCTACTGCTTGGTTGTACAGAAAAGCTCTTTCAGTCACCTTCTTTCTAACCTGAATTCAGGAGAAAAGGAATCTAGGAAGTTCCCCAAACCACCTCTTCTATACTTAGTAATGTTTTTAGGTGCTATGTCACATATGATTGAAGTTACTGTTATCTCACCAAAGCACCTTTCAATCAATCGGGGTGTGTTATAAAGTAGTACTTGTTCACAACTGAGTACAGGGAACGCGTGCTTTCTTTGTGGTTGGTTACTGGTGAATCACTTCAGAATGACAGAATCACTGCACTCTGAAGGCAAGTCCCACATCCCAAAGCAAGGTTAACACTGAACTTGGGCCAGGCTAATCTGGTTTTTGTCCTGCTGGGTCCTGAAAATCTCCCCAGATGGAGATCCTACAATTTCTTCAGTTTCTCATCCCAGTGCTTGTTTAGCCTCAAAACAACTTCTTTGCCCCCTCGTAGCCAGTTGGAAGCTCCTTTCTAATAATAACCATAGAGTCTCATTTTCCTGTCACACACTTTGGTAAAGAGCCTGTCTCTTCTTGGTAACCTCCATTTTGGTGCTGAGGGTTAGGTACCCCTAAGTTTCTTCATTAATGCCAGCTTCTGAGAAGATATGTCAGAATGATTTTAAGGAGAAGCAGTGAGCAGCAAGGCTATCAGGAGGTGAATGATGTGTGATAATGAGAACTTTCATATACTTTGGGGGAATGTTTGAGATGCTGGCGTAAGCACCTGAGCAAGTCAGTTAATTCCCTTCAGACGCTGTGTCAGCCATTTCCAATGTAGGTTTAGAAGTGTGCAGCCAGTTCAACTGGATTCTCGCAGGCCACTCACTAAAGCCCAGCGTACACGTTAGAGCTGAATCCGGACGAACAGCAAAACAGAGCCAATTTTTTGCAGCTGGAGCACTGGGTTAAATCTGAATTCCCTGCTCCCATCTCCAGTGCAGACAATCTCCCCCTAGGAACCCTTACTGACTCGGTGACATCAATTTGCGCATCCATAATTACAGTCTACATGCTATTACAAGGCAGCCTTGCACAAAAGCTCACGCAGTCCTGGGAGAATCATCTAGGCCTACAGCGAGCTCCACCGCAGAAAATGCAAATCTCTTCACAGATAAGACACATCTTCCTCCAAACAGAGACGAGCTCACACCCACCTTGTTAATAACAAGTTACACTGCAGCAAGATTACACCAAATTAACCAGCAGATCCCACAGGAGTACTGTCAATCTGCCGTACTTCCAGGTACATGCAATCTGGGACTGCTGCGAAGGAAAAGACTGTGGACAAATAAAAACGATGCCTAGGGAAGGGCAGAAATCAGCATAAAACCCCCTGCTTTAGTTAGACTGGCAAAATGTAAATGCCAAACCCCAGCAATATTGATTCCGTAACCTTTACACGAATAACACCCAGAAAAAGTGTTCCAAATACTGGGAAAGTACCAACTACCCATACAGCAGGAAGGTATGTAAAGAAGTACTGCTGGCAGGTATTGTGAAATCAGGTATGTCAGCAAACCCCATACCTTACATTTTACATGGATATTTTTATCCCAGTTAAAGGAGAACAACCCCTCATTGGGAAGACCATTATTTTGAATGCAGTTGATGCGCAGTTTTGATCAGGGCGGAGGCTCTGTGTGTAACCCCTCTGGAACGCTGGGGACCTGCGGCAGAAGGTGTGTTTCCACAGAACTGCCGCAGCAGGAGCAGTGGATCCCACACCCCAGGGCTCACCGCGCTGAGGGCCCAGCCCCCGTGTCTCCTTTGCAGTCCCCTCAGGCCAGAGGCCGCACGGGAGGCCAGGAGGTTGCTCCCGCCGGCACGGTCCTACCTGAGAGGGGCCCGCGGGGCTTCAGCGCTTCACGGAGCCACCGGCGCCTGAGGCGAGAGGCGCGCGGGTGAGCACGTGCTGCGGCGCGAGGAGCGCAGCGCGGGCCGAGGTGTGAGGGGGCGGCCACCGAGCGGCGCGTGCCGGCCGCAGCCCGCGCTCCCGCCCATCACGCGCCCTCACGGTCCGCGCGCCCCGAGCCCAGCCCGCCCCGGGCGCGCGTCTTTGTTCCGAGCGGCGGCGCGGGCCGG
Organism: Agapornis roseicollis; assembly: GCA_002631895.1. NCBI lineage: Eukaryota > Metazoa > Chordata > Aves > Psittaciformes > Psittacidae > Agapornis > Agapornis roseicollis. Next base: position 23,326 of record NDXB01017957.1, read on the forward strand.
GGACGAGGCCGGGGCTCTCGGCTTCCCCCCCTCCCAGCCCGGCCCTCGAGAAAGGCTGCGCCCCGCCGCGCTCATGGCGGGAGTGTGGGGAGCCCCGTTGAGGCAGGACCTGGCTCCGGTGCCCCTGGGGGCCAGGGAGCCAGATGGCAACGGCGGCCGGGGCAAGGCGCGGTGAGCGGCGCTGGTGGCCGGCAGGGGCGCTGTGCGGGGCCGCGGGGCCTGGCAGCCCCGGCAGCGGGCGCCGAGCGAGGCGGGTGCCCGCAGCCAGCGGGGACCCTGCCCGGCGCGGCTCGGCGCTCCGCGGGCCCCCGCGCAGTCCCCGGGCAGCGGCTCTCCGCTCGGCGGCGCCCGCCTCGCCCGGCCCTGGCCGCGGGCCGCCGCGGAGCCCTCCCGCGCCCAAACTTTGCAAAGTCTGCTCGTTCCGCTGCTGGGGCGGCGGCGGCGGCTACGGCAGCAGCGGGTGGGGGCGGCGGCGGGGGAGGCGGGGGAGGAGGGGGCGGGCCGCGGGCCGGCGGCGGCGGCATCAGCATCAAAGAGCCTCGATTCCTGCTGCCCTGGGAGCCATGCGCTGCGGTCTGTAATGTCAGCGGAACAGGAGAAGGACCCCATCGCGCTGAAGAGATCCCGAGGTACGGGGGGGCCCGGGCCGAGCAGTGGGGGCTGCCGCTGCTGGGGCCTAACTCCCCTGAGGGCAGCCGGCGGGCGCCGCGGGATGCGCGCACCGGCTGGACCGGACCGCCGCTGCCCAACGCGCTCCCGGGCCGGGCCGCCCGCGCCCCCGCCGCGGTGCCTCCCTGCGGCTGGCGGCGGGGCCGGGCGGCGCGGCAGCCGCGCTAAGTTTGCACGGTGGGGCCCGGCCGGGCGCCGCAGGCTCCCGCAGCCTCCGGGCCTTTGAGATGCCAAACTCGGGCTCGCCCTGCGCGCAGCTGGGATCGCGCGGGGACGCGTGCGGTGCGTGGTCATGTCCCGTGTTTTCTTGGATGTGCTGCCCATTAGTATGCAAAGTGCATACTGCTGGTGCAAGGGAATACGTCGGCAGTGCCACATGTCCGAGTTAGTGTTGATGCAGAACCCATAAATTACACTTGAGTGTTTGCTCTTTCGCCCCTGGTCTTGCTCTTGTGCTTGATTCTTGCTGAGGTTTTTGTTTTTCGGGAAATGAAAAATCTGTCGAAATGCTGTTCTTTATCAATAGCACTGTTGTATGGCTCCAATGAGATTTGAAGTACGCATTTCTTTGAAATGTGTAAGGAGAAGGGTAGAAATACGGTATCTCTTCCGACTTGGTTGTGCAGCTGACTTTAATGGCAGTAGCCCATCAGTCTGTGTAGCGGTAGTTGTGTCCTTATAGTCCTTAAAAGCAGAAATACATTTCCGAATGAATTCATGAGAGACAGTAGAGTGACTGAGTTGGGTGAAAATCATGGCAAAACGATAAGATCTGCAATTTATTGCTTCTCTTTGCCTCGCCTCCTGTTTTGCCCCTGGAATTCTATTGTTCTTAACGTTTTAAGCTTTTTTTTTTTACGGTTGGGTAAGTGGGGAAAGGTGTGGATTCAGCTAGGCACGTTGTCATTGATTCACATTCTGCTTCTCTTCAAACTGTTCTAGTAACAGCTGGATTGCAACCTTGAGAATGAGAGAATGGAAATACGCAGCAGTGTTACAAAGGAGGCTGGGGTTTCTTAGAGTCCTTCACTCTCAAGCCCTGATTCTGCAAATATTTAAGCACATGCAGTTTCACTTGCCTGAGTTACCCACCGAGTTCCATGTGATTACCGCTTAATATCAAAACTGTTGACAGTATCAGGACCACAGAATAGGCTCACCAAATCTGGTCAGAATTAGACTCTTCTTAGTTTTCAGTCTCTAATGAAAAGTTTATTCAGCCATTTATGTGTCTTGGGAAAACATTCTTACAGAGATAAAGCACTGTTTGAAAAGACTTTGGCATCCATCCTGTAAAAACCCAGACAGAGATTTGTCAGTGAGAATGAAAAACTCCATAGTGTATTTGCAGCATGTTAAGTATGTCATAAATTGCATGCACATCACAATCTCTTAATATGTAAAAACTACAGTTGCAGTTCTCATAAATAACACTGAAAATCTCTTGTGTATGGATGAAGTAAAAAAGAATCTGGGACTTCTCCTTTCCTAAATGTAAGTGAACAAAATACATTTTCCCTGTTTAGCAAGGGAATAGTTCTCTGATGTGTATTTCTATCTCTAGATCCATTGCAGATACGATGCTCTAGTCAAAAGAATTGTGGGGTTTTTTTTCCTGGAAAAAATAGTGTCGAACAATGAATATTTTTTTTTAGTACAATGTTCCTGAATTCTCAGTGCACCTTTTAATGAAGGTCTGTGTGGTAGGTGCCAAAAGTGACTTTCTGGAAAGTTTATCTTGGCTGCAGGAAAATGACCCTTATTCACTCCTATTTGGAGGTATGCTAGGACTAACATTCTGTTCCCTTTCATGTATAAATTAAAGCATTATAAAATCCACAGGGAAAATATAAATTTGTAGGGCTAAATTAAATCATTGGCCTCACACAGCGAGAACCGAGAATATAAAAAACCTTTGTGCCTTTCCATATGTAAGACTCTGTTCTGCAAACATGGGCTCGTGACTGGCTTCACCGCTGGAAGTAATTCATGGAGAAATGGTGGAACTTGTCACTGGAATTCTAATATTCATAGGCTTGTGCTTTTGAAGAATGATATCCCAGAGAGGGAATTTATACATCATTTTATAAAGGTTTAAGTTATGCTACTGTAGGGCAGCACTTGCATAGGATCCTCAGTACTGTGCCTGACTACAAATTTACTAATACATGCACTGCTAGTTGTTAAATTTATTAAAAGAAATCTGGATACTTGTAATGCTTTGCTACCAGTGGTTAATGTTGTTTATGTGTTAAGAGTGCAGGACCACAAGGAACAGGAGTGCATTTTACGCAGCTGTGAGGAATGGCGTTCAGAGTGAAGTCTCCCAGTGAATTTATGATAAACCTATAGGAATGCTGGAGAAGAAGCTAGTGGAAAGGGCAGGGTCAGTTCTGAGTAAATATCAAGAAGATTATTTTATAAAGTTCAAGTATAAGGGAGATTTATCATCATTCTTTATGTAAAACTTTATGCTGTGATTAGTATCTGCAGTTAATGCAGTGGCAGTGCTTCAAAGCATACTAGGTGTACCCAGGATCTTGTATTCTAAATCAAGGCAAAAAAGGACTCTCTTTTTAAAAGAAGTAATCCCTAGCTACTCTGATTGTAGGTTATACAACAGCATAATTTTATTTTGAGAAGTTTATTATGACTTCATGCCCTAGTCTTTGAAATTCAAACGTAAATTTTGATAAGTGTGGATCTTGGGATGCTCACAGATTTGAACAGTGACAACCAAAGCCAAAAGGAACTTAGGAAAGCAGAGGCAGAACTGGATTCTTACTGGGGATAGGACTGGTAAATTCCAAGAAACTTCACAAAAGGAGTTTGGGAGGAAGGAAGTGCTAGGAGTGAAATTTGCCGGGCCATCTTTGATCAGGGGTATTTGAAATAACTGTTGATATTTCAGTCTGTATGCAGAAGGTCTGCTTCTTCCCTGAGAGAAGAGATTTTGAACGGTAAAAGTCAGTTTAAGCATCTGCAGGGAATACCTCTTTAACACAGAGCAGTACAATCCCATGCATTATACTTCTTTGTATAATATTACTGATAATTCATGGTTATCTTCAGGTAATACTACCTTTGGTAACAGAGACAAACCTGTGTGTTCAGCTGTATGCTTGCATCTTGGATAAAGTTTGCCTTGTATTCTGAATATGAGTTTTAAACAAGTAACAGCACATTTTTTAGGTTGGATTGCCTGCTTCTTACTGTTCTATAGTTTATATATATATATAAACTATATATATATGTGTGTGTGTATATACTTTGTTTTTAAGAGAGCAAATAAACTAATATCTTAATGGGCCTGGGGAAAATGAAATTAACATATAGTTTCTTAACGTAATGGTGTTAATATTGTTGCTCTCGTATCACGCCAAAGTGATTTTTGTGCTTCAGCTCAGGGGTGTTTTGCATTCACATGAAGGCAGGCCGACTGGAATAGTAAGGAATGTGTTAGGACTTTTTTTTTTTTCTTGTGAGAAAGTAAACCAGAGTTTTAAAGCTGAAAGCCACAATTTATACAACTTTGAGAGCTGGTTCCACTGTTAACAAAGGTGAAGAAGAATCCCAGGTGAAGTACAGATATCTCTTTGGATTGCTCAGTCAAGCCTGATTGAGTGATCAATAAAATGAACATTGTTTATTTCTTTTTGCGCCAGAGTAGCCATGCTCAGCTATTCTATGAGGTTTCTGCAGAGAAGGACAGGTTCACTTAAAGCCCCTCTCAGTGTTGGCAGGTATCGTTTTGTCTGATCGAATCTTGCATTTAGTGGAATTTAGATCTTGTCAACTGCAGATCTGTTGAAACAACAGGACAGGTTTTCAGTGGGCTTCAGTCATGGATCTACTACTTTTTGCCTTTTCTTTCACAACATATTGTAATATATTGTTGTATATTGGTACAGTGAGTTTGATAAATGCTATGTCTGTGTATAGGAGGTGAATCTTACACATGGTTTTAAACAGTTCTTCTGACAGTTTTATGCGTTATGCAAACAAGAAATACTTCTGACTGGTGAAGTGGAGATATTAGAAACCAAGGGACAGGTAAACATAAAATAAATGGAAATGTTTATTTCAACTCTGAGCATGAATTGGACATTAAAGTGGTAGTAGAGTAAGGTAGCAGTATACCAGGTATGCTTTTACCTCCAGATATTTGCTTCTTGCAATGTTAGCCACCAGAACTAGTGCAAATTCAGTACTTGTAACAGATACCTGTTGCTATTACAAACAGAGGCAAACTTGAAACACAGTCTGTATGAAAACTAATGCAGTATTGCACCGATTGAAATTTTGTAGGTGGTGACAGTGGATTGGATGGGTTAGGAGGACCAGGAGTACAACTTGGAAGCCCTGATAAGAAAAAGCGCAAAGCAAATACACAGGTAAATTCCCTTTGGTTCTTCTGATTTTGTAATAAACAGTGCATCCACATGTTGTTTGTGGTATCTCACCTTGTTCAGAATATCAGTCTCTTTTAACAAATAGCAGTTACATACAGAATGTTTCAGTTGTATTGTGAAGTTAGAATCTTCAGAATAGTAGTTATTCTCACTGAAGTTATTTTAATCCCTATAGATTGCCGAAGACCTATAAAGAGGAGCACAGTGAGACTGCAGTAACTTGTATTTTACCATATGGATTTGATTCTGAGACAGGCTTTCTTCTAATGACTTTATAGCCACTGGTTGAAATCTGTACAGCATGGGTAGTTGCTATGAGACGATTTTTCCTCTTTTATTCTTATATGTAGGTTTGTGGGCTAATGGATCAGTATGGTTTCTTAATGCTTTGACCAAACTCTTGGCATATTCCCCAAGTGATTTTCAAGCAAAAGCTGTGAGGCAGGTTCAGCTTCTTTCCAGTGAATCCCTGCAATCTGGCAATTCTATACAGTCTCCGTTTCCAGAAAAGGAAGCCTGAGTACAAAACATCTAAAGCAGTTAGATATCTGTAGTGTAGAATTTTTCTTTGTGTGTTCATTCAGCTTTGAGTGATGAGAGTATCTATTAATTTGGTTATGCCCAGTGAGAGTGTTTTTATTTATTTAGCTTTCTGTTAGGACTATCCAGACTCCATTGAGATGTGGATCTGGTTTCTTAGTTTTTATTGTTTTTAAAGTAGTCATAATGAAAGTTGCTCTGAGAAACAGTCAATTTAAGGGTGTCAGACCTCTTTCTTGGAGCTTCCTTTGCACTGTGGAAAGGTAATAACTGTACCAGGAATGCTGATTAGTTTCCTCTCTTCTGATCAGGTTCAAAATCTGCAGCACAGCAGATTTATATTTTTTTACTATTATTATTAATTTTTTGGGGGTGGAGGGGAATGAAGGGGGAAAGTTTAATCTTAGTTTATTGCTATTTGGAGGAAATTCTTTCTGCGAACACAGTTAGTGTGAGAGTGAACCAGGTAGATGTTCCCCTCAGGCTAGTCTAGTATGGAATTCAATTGTATAGCCACTCTGATAACATTTAAACAGCCTCTGGGCTCCATTAAACATTTAATTATGCTCTGTAACCAGAAATCCTTCTATCTTATACCTGTTGACTGTGCTTTGCAGACTGCTCCTAGTCACTGAACACTCATAAGAGGTACCTCCATTTGGTATACAGAAAATTCCTATATGCAAACTCCCGTATTTTATGTACTTTTTTAAGGGTTATAGTAACATTAGGTTTGTATATCCTCATCAAAATGGAGTTTCTTAAGAGACAAATATTCAGTAAAATGAACCCAAAATGCAGCTAAAGTAAATGCTTCAAATCTGCTCTTGCAACCTTTGGAAATATTTTGTGCATGTTTTAAGCGACACATGGCTTTGTATTGTTGCTTTTCTTATGTAAAACATTAAGAAAGAGAAGTTACTTATCAAGTTGTATTTTCAGAAGCGTGGTTGTGTAACTGCACAATTTTTTAACCCGTATAAATCACCATATTATCCAGAGCCCAAACTCCTCTCTTGCCTCTATGCTGCAATTTCATGCAGCCTGGCAGGGTATGGTGGGTAAGCTTTATGCAACAGCTGAGCGGTTCTGTCAGCACTAGCACTAATCCAGGACTTTTTGTGGCTGGTCTGTCTTGCAGGGAAATACTAACACTAATTTAAATGTCATATTTAAAATATTTTTAGGGATCATCATTTCCTCCTCCATCTGAATATGCTCCACCGCCGAATCCAAGCTCTGACCACCTTATAGCTGCAAATCCTTTTGATGACAACTATAATACTGTGTCTTATAAACCACTTCCTTCAGGAAATCCATATTTTAGTAATCCTGGTTATCCTGGCTTTGGAGGCTATAACACTTTCAGAATGCCACCTCACATGCTGCCCAGAGTGTCCTCACCATATGGTGGTTCTTACTCCCTCAGAAACCAACCACATCCCCTTCCTCAAAACCCAGTGGGAATGGGTTTTAGTCGGCCCCACTCTTTCAGCTTTGGTCCACACGATAACCCAGGTTTTGGGAATCAACCACCTTATAGTAGTGGTCAGATAAATCAAAATGTCAGTATGCCTGGTCAGCATTTCAGACCAAATCCTGGTGAGAACTTTGGCCATTCTGGTCAGATACCTCACCCTGATGTGCCATCTAACTTTGGTCCTGGAAACAATCCAAATTTCCCAAATTCTCAGCTAGAGTCAAACCATTCTTTTGTTCCTCCACCAAACACTTACAACCAGACAAAATCATCAGCACAAAAGCAAGACTTTAGTCAAGGTGCAAGCAAAGCATCCAACCAGAACACTACTGCTCATCAGCATCATCACAGGCCAGAGGACATTGTGAGTCAAGGTAACAGCGACCTAAAAAATGTTACTCGAAACAATGTGGTAAATCAAGATAATAGCCATTCTAATAGTGCTGATAACACTAATACTGGTCACTCAAATGGGACTCAGAGTAAGTCCCGCCAGCCTCGAGGTGCTGCTGAAGCATGCAACTCTGAAAAGAGCAGCAAAACACCCCTTCATCCTAGTCGTCATGGTCACTCATCGTCTGAACCTGTCTATCCATGTGGAATTTGTACACATGAAGTCAATGATGACCAGGATGCCATCCTGTGTGAAGCCTCTTGTCAAAAATGGTTTCATCGGATCTGTACAGGTATGACTGAGTCAGCTTATGGCCTTCTTACAGCAGAAGCATCAGCAGTATGGGGTTGTGATACTTGCATGGCTGACAAAGATGTCCAGTTAATGCGTACAAGAGAGACTGCAGGGCCACCTGCACTGAATACGGATGGCTAATAACGTGAATTGGTGGTAGTGGATGAAATACTTGCTGTGAAGATTTGGTTATAAATTGGGTACTTCACTTTCTGCAGACAATCAGTTGTGTTTAATTGCTGTCATCTTACCTGTTTTCATTTGTAGACTTCCATCTCAGCTTTTGTACTCTTTAGTTTTGTGCGTGCAAGTGTTTTACAGGATAGATTTTTTGTTTCTGATTAAACTGTAAAATACAACTGACAACTGATCATAAGTAGGACAGTTTTATGGAAGGCAAAAGTGCTTGCATGAGTAGCCCCTAATTTGCTAGTGTTAATGTGTTAAGTAACACTGGCATTTAGTGCTTGGTTTTAATGGTACTATATTTGCAAGTACTCATTACATTTTATTTTTGGGGGGTGAATGTCCATTATGGATGTTCTTGCTATCCTTTGAATATAGTGGAGATGACATGGAGGAATGTGCAGTATTAACAGTTTTTGGTTTGGGGTAAATACAGAGATTTTCACATCTGCTTTTTCCTATTTTTGAAGTAACATAGTATTTAAAAACTGATGACTTCATGCTTAGTAACGTAAGGAAACCTGCTAACTCTAATACAAAGGCATTTATGTTTCCTTGAAAAGTCAATTGTTTCTCTGACTTCTCAGCAAATGCTTGCTGAAGACTTGCTAGATCTTGCAGTATTTGGAAATAGTTACAACATATGACGAGTACATTGGAAAAAAACCACATCAATTTTATGAAGTCCAGTGTTTTAAATCTAAATAATACCAAAACTAGAGTTGTATATGTAACCTTAATTAGTTTCTCTTAAGCACATACATTAGGATACAGTCTCTGTGTCTGTCGCAGTTGTGCATTCATGTGTTTCTCTCATCCTTTTGTTGATGGTTCTACTCTCTGCCTCAGTGCTGCCTGAGAACTGTGAATGAACTAGCACAGGGAAAGCCCAACTTATCTTTAAGGACTTTCAGCTAGTGCCTGCTCAGTCGTCCTGAGCTTACACAGTCCACTTGACATAAAGGAGCGTGCAAGGCAATGGAGTGTGCTCAGCACAGGCTCTGCGTTAAAAGGTAATGTGGCCAGCAAAGTAAAACTGAATTCCTGCCACTGCCTCAGCCAGTCTTGCAGTGAGGTGGTGAGGAAAAATAAATCTTCTGCATTAGGTGAGTTTACCTTGTGTCAGGAGCAGGTAATCAGAGGTTTAGTTTCTTTGCTAAACTTTATATTCTACTGACAAGTATGAATGGCACTAGAGCTTCATGTGTGATACTAACAATTCTATTTTAATATGGGTAATTTAATTATATTCTTGATCTCAAAACCCTTTATTTTTCATGTGGGGAAACATCTAGCCTTGAAGATTTCAGCCTTAGCAGTGTGATACAGCTGCATATGCAACTGAAAATCAATGTTTCTATAGAGATAAGTGTGATTTTAACTTAATAAAAGGTGGCACTGTAATAACAGACTCTGCTTGTAATACCCCTGTTCTGGAAACTTTCAGTTTTTAAACAGCCAGCAGTTAAATCATATTGTCAGGCACTACAGGTATTAGTCATGTTCCTTAATGTGGTAAATTATTCAGGTTTGTGGTGATGAGTGATGTAGGAACCTCTGTAGAATACAGTCATCTGTACAAAGAGGTAGGTTTTATGGTAAGCTATGCTAATGAGTGAGAAGCGAGGCCTGTTTGCTAGTTCACCATTGCGTTTGATTTTTAAATGGGTTCTACTGTCATAGTTTCCTAGAAGATACTGTGCAGATCCACTAACTGTCATTGTTTTACTTTAAACGTGAAAAGTTTTATATACTCCTTTACCAGAGGAGTGCAGATTTCCCTCCTTTTTTGTCTTGCCTCTCATTAGGAAAAAGGCAATAATGTCTCAAGTGTAAATGACAGAATTCATACCTTGAGGATTTCCTGTATAGAGATGTAAAGAAAGCATAAGGCAGACCCAGGGTTCCTGCTTTCATCACCATTTGCTTTATTTAGTACAGAGACTAAATTTTGTTGTTAGAGGTGGGATATTTAAAAACAAACAACAAAAAAACAACAAGCATCTACAAGCAACAATCTAACCTTTGTTAGGTTTATTCTTTTGGTAGCTTTCCTAATGACTGACTGACTGTTAGAATTTACTTTTTTGTACCTACAGTAGATATTAAAGCAAACCTTGTTTAGATAAATTTGTTCCTCTGGGACTCAGTTTAACCTCTGCAAAAAATTGCACTCTGAAGAGAGTGGAGCTGGTTTAGACCTACAGCCATGTAAATGAAATAAAAACATTGCACTCAGTGAAAATTCAACACAAGCTCCAATGATGCCATTGTTATCCAGGCATGCTGTTCGCAGTACCTTCCCCTCTCCCATACCCCATTCCTGTTGTGGAAGGTGTTTGGAGCATTTGTTCCCAGAAGTCCAATTAATGTTGTAACATTTGGAGCAGATACTGTATTTAAAATAACCGTGTATTTCTTAACCTCTTCCTGAACCCTACATGAAGTTAGGCAAGTGTTTTCTGTGGTAGGTAGCAAGGCATTGGAATTTAAATGTAATGTTCTGACAAAATCAACTGGAATATCATCTTAAAAGGCCTTAAATTGTGTATTTGTGAAACTTACACTGACAGTTTATTTCAGTTTTTCTGAACTGGTACTATGTTGGGTTTGTAACCCAGTGAATTTTCTGTGTTTATTAACCTGTAAATACAAGGCATTAGCAAAATGCCAGTTACACAAAATAAAAACAAATGAAAAACAAATCCAAACTTGCTACTACACTGATGACAGAGATATGACTGGTCAGGATCTCTGAAAGTCATCCAGTCATTATGCTTGCCCTACTGATGTGTGCTTGGCATACCTGGACTCTGTCTAGAGAGAGGATTATACTTCGTTTCTCTCTGCATGTATTTACTAGTAGTAGTTCAAGTATGCACAGGAAAAACAACAATCATGTTTTGTTAGTAAGGTACTAGGAGAATGTCAGCTGGTTAGTATTAGAAATTAGTTATAGAAGGGTGGGTGGGAGGGAGGGTGGATTAGAGTAGGTGAGGTTTTTTTGTAATACTCTACATGAAACAATTTGTATTGAACTATCATGTGCTTCTTTCATTACTGGTGATTTGGACTGTACTGCTGCTGCACACCAAAAATACTGCAAAGATTTTGTAAATCTTACAAACCTTAAAATTTTTAGGGGAAATGCCCGTTTCCTTTTGAACAGCTCCTTGTCATGGTCAGAAATGAGCCCATACTGCCCAAAATGTTCTCCCTTCTCTCAGGCTGAACTGAATGGGTACAAACTGTCCTCAGAACTTAGGTGTTTTGTTGTGGGTTGGTTGGTTTTTTTTTTGCCAGATACCAATTTTAAATGAGAAAATATGTCATCTGCTGGTTAAAATACTTGTTTAATTGTTGCCAGGGTAAGTGACAGTACTGTGTATAAACTAGAGGGTAGATGTCAAAAATCCTGTTTCTGGCTGTCTTACCAGTCCATTCTACAGCTTAAGCCAAGCAGGTTGGTTGGTTGTGCCTCAACTTCTGCCTTTAGAAGATTGGACTAATGCTTACTTGCTAAGGTTGTTTAGAGGCCTAGTTTTGTTTGAGATCTTCAGATGAAAGAGACTAAAGTAATGAAGTTACTATTTAAAACAAAACCATAATTTTTGGGGCTGCTTATAGAAATACAAACATTGTGACCTAAAAGTTTTTCATCTAAGAACCAGTTTTATAATCATACTTTTCAGGCTTAACTTCTGTCACATGGGAACTAACAGTCAGTGGAACTGCATGCACACATTGAGAACATTTCAAAGTGTTTGCAGTTTGGGGCCTATGGTATTTGCAAGTGAAATGCTTCGTATGGTTTGAGATTTTTACAAAATCGGTGGTGTTCAAATGTAGCACCTTTTAAACATTTGTCTTTATTCCAACTTAATACAATAACACATCTGCATTAAATAGATCCCTTTCATTTTATAAATAAACATTGCCTGGCAGTAAAAGTATTGGTGTAACATTTTCAGATAAGGAAGTCATGCTTTTTATCATGTTGTATGTGACTTAAATGACTGTTTCATATTAAAACTAATCTTTCCTTATGTACTGCTTAAATATACCTGTTTTAGGATATCAGTTCAGTACTTTTTTATACAATCTTGAATGTGTTCCACATTGGTGACATGTATTTTTGCAACAACTTTTTTGTTTCAATTTTAAATTAGAGCATGTCTGAAGTAATACATGCATTAGTGCTGTGGTGTGTGGCAAAGTTAATGTATGTAATTCAAATTGGAAAAAAGTTTCCAGACTTTGTCCAACATTAACCCTGTGGCCAGGGATTAAATTACTATGTAATACAAATTATTTCATATCATGATGTGTTTTAAGCTACTCTATGAAGTATGTGAAACATTATTGTTTATGGATTGGTAGCTGGTGTGGTATCTTGCATAGAATGAGGTATGATAGATGGTAGCAATTCATGATAATTAAACTGACTACCTTTCAGAACACACAGCACTTACGTGCATTGTCATCTTGTTGCCACAACTGTTACAATGAGTTTTGTATTATTATCCTCTGACAAACGGGTGAACATCTGGTCGTACGCTCATGGGTGTGAAAATTCTGTTCTAACTCTCCTAACTTGGTTTACAAAACATGCCATTTTTTATCTATTGGATGTGGTTAGATGTATGCAGGAGGATGTAGAACTGGATGTATTTTAAAGTTACTCTGCAATTACTAAGTTTTGTCTGAAGCTTTCTATATTAGAATAGACTTCCTTAAAATTGGAAATTAAGTGTACTTAGCAGAACTCTTGAGGCAATATAACAATGCTACACTACATCCTGAGTTATGCACATTCACTTCTTTGTATGGAACTCCTGATTTCTTGTGAGCTTAAGTTTTATATGGAAATAAAGGATTCCATTAGCGCCCTAGTATTGTGTGTTATCAGTTCTGAGGTGATGAATTCTAAATGGTGTTCAGCCCCTTAGAGGTGCTGCCTGTGGCTTAAAGTATTCAATATTGCCCTTAGCTTCCAGGTTCAGAAATGGCTTACCCCAGCATCACAGGAAATACCTATTTTTTGTATTGTTTGCCATACATGATTAATTTTCCTTCTCATGTTCAAACAAACTGTCTGAACCCCACCTTTTTACTAAAAGGTCTGTGCACTGTAATTCAGGAATTGCTGTATTTGAGACAGTTTGGGATTGGAGTCATGAGAGATGTTGTGTCTGTTCCTAGGCACTTGTCTTCTGAACTTTGATATAGTTTAAGAAGCACAAGCTTTTCATAGATTCTTTTATTTTGTTGTTGTTCCTTTCTTGATAGTTTTGTTTTGTTTTTCAGAAATGTGAAATAATACAGAGTTGATGAGGGATTTTTACTTAAATGACAGTTTCTCCTCCAGGCTTTTGTATATGGCCTTCAGGGCAGATGCTGTGTTCTTTACAGACTTTTGACTTGGAATTGTTTGTCCATATTCTCCTTTCAGTGTTAAAGATGAGTTGAAAAAGGCAAGTTACCAATCTACTGCCATCCAAACAATGCAAAGTATAAGCTGATTAAGACTGTTGACATTTAATTATGTTTTTTGGCTAACAATGATGTGATACCTTTTAGAAGAACATGTATCAGAATCTGATTCAGACGTTCTTGGATAATGTATATGGTACATTTTGTCCAACACTGTATGTAACTCCGTTGCTTTCTGTTGTCTGGTTTCAGTTTCTTTTAAAATAAAAGTAATTTTTGTGGGGAAGTTGCCTGTTGATTCTTATGAAGGTGATGCAGGCCCTTAGTGCCACAGTTTAGTAGTGGATTTGTCAGTCCTAGGGTAAATGTTGGACTTTATGATCTTAAAGGTCTTTCTCAACCTAGTTGATTGTATTAACTCACAATATTTTGCCTGTGAGAATGCATTTGGATTAGGCATAATCCTGCAAGGCACAGTATGAGGTTGTATTGGTCAGAAAAGACAGCTCCTTCCTCTCTTGGAGAGGTTTCCTGTTCTGTAAAGTCATTAATCTGAAGTAACTTCAAAAGAGATTAGAATAGGTCTTGCACCGTGAGCCCCATTTCTTTCTCACAGGATGGCAGGGAAGGGTTAGGTACCAGTTGGCTGAATATATTGGTTTAGAGCTTTCTGCACTTGGGATGAGATTATATAAAGAATTATTTATTTTCATTTTAAAAATGATTATTATGGTATTCCTGTTTGTTGGAATGACAGAACTAACTCATACCAAATCAGCAACTGATACAGGTGGTAAGCCACACATATAAAACTGTTCATTTGAAAAAATAGCATCTGATAAAATAATTCTGCTCCTCTTAAAATAATATGGAGGGATGAGAGAAATGAGAATTTTGAAAGGATGGGAAGGGGTAAAGATTATTAAATTAAGGAAATTTAAACTATTTAAAGGATTTTTTCCCCCCATACATTAAAGCCTCTGAAGTCATTAGAAGTAACCCCTGGAAGAGATCTCTTGGCAACTGGAAGGTCAGAGTATTAGTAATATTACTAAGATTTGACTGGAGTATACATTTCCATCCATCATAGAACAGGGAATATGGGAACATAGAACATGGGAATTTAATAAAAAAGCTTTCCAGAGGAAAAAAAAATGTCTTTTTTCACAACAGTGTCTTGCACTTTTGATTTGTAACTTAGTGCAAACAAAAGAAAGATCCTGCATGGACCTTTTGCTTGGTTTACTTGGCAAAAATATCATAGTGAGAGATCACTTGTTTGTCCAAGGAAGCTAGCAATGTGGAACGCATATGACATAGGTGGTGCGTCTGTGGGTAGCATCACCACAAGACTTCTGAGGTAGGTCCCTGACCTTGCTCAGTCCCTTTTGTGTCCTTTAGAAGCGAAATCTGCCTCTTTGACTTAGAAATGTGTCAGTGACATTTAGTGTCTTCTGTGGGGGAAATGCATGGCTTTGCACTGGTGACCTAGCTTTTAAGTAAACAGACTTTTTTGTTATTGGACCTATTTTGTGTAACTTGAGAACAGCAAATACAGGTAATCATATCTATGTCTTGGCTTGTAAAGTGTGTATACATAGTATGGTGGTTTTGGCAGGAATAAATAATAAGCTGCTACATTTCAGTATATTCTCTGTGGCTAAACTAAAAATGACTCCTGGATGACCAATGCAGAAGACCAGCACTCAAGAAGTCCAAGACTTACTGCCCATGCATGAACTCTCCAAACCTGAAGAATGCATCCTGGATGACTACAGCTGCATTCTGGAGTGGTAGGAGATTTTGAGTTACTATTGCATTATAACCATTCTAGCCAATGCTGCTATTAGAACACCCTGATCTAAAACAAAACCCTTATCCCCTCCTATCCCCAACTCTTCCATTACTTCATGTAGGAAGGAGGCAAATAGGATTTTGATGACTGTGTGCAGCTGTGGCCTCTCTCTCTGGTTTCAGTATGGTAGAACTGTGAAAGCTTTGAGGGTCAGCAAAGAAGATAAAGCTATGTTGAAGAAATGTAAGGCAAGGGGTCTTCTAAGAAAACATCTCTTTGAGTGAAGAAAGGTCTGTAAGAAACCTGAATGTCCCTGAAGGGATGTTGAGAACTTGCTTGTTTCATCCCTTTCCGCAATTGCCTGGAATTTGCCTTGCAATACAAACAGCTAAGTGATATTATATGCAGGTAGCATGAGGCAGGTTTGAAACAAACAGGAGGAGGTTTGTTCTCACAGCAAGATTCTTTCATCAGCTTTTATTTTTTTTTCTCTTACAGTTTCTTAGGCTGATAGCAGTCTGTTTATGGAGATGCCCTGGTTTAGATCTGGGTTCAGAGCTGTAAGTGCCGGAAGTCTTTATCTGCAGCTGACAGCAAGGCTCCTTTTCCCACGGTTCATGTCCTAATGTAAGTCTGAAAAGATGTAACCTGCAAGGTTGAAAAAGTCACATGTGCCAAAAATACCTTCAGTTAAATCTCTTCCCTCTTACACTTCTGAATGGTCTTTGAATGAGGAATTTAATTCAGTTCTCAGATACCAGTGCATACAAGCATTCACCCACATTATGCTAATGTGGGTGAGTGAGGGTAGAGAACAGCTCAAATTGTATCAATTACAATGGAATTCTTGCTCTGAAAAAGTTTTAGACCTCTAATAAATATTTTATTTATATTTTTATATATATATACACACGACCTCACCACCACCATTTGAATATTGCTTTGGAATATAGATAGAACATAAAAATTAAATCTTAAGTGATACACATCAAAAAGCTAACGTGTGCAATGTTAAACTCAGCTTTTCTTGGCCATATTTTGAAAGAATTAAAAGGGGAAAACTTGACTTTCTGATTCTGGATGTTTTGGGTTTTTTTTTTCCGCCCAAATAGTTGTAAGTAATTTATACTTCTGAGGAACCTAAACCATACCTGAATGTTTATCTGAATGTTTTGGCTTGCCTTTCAACCCATATTCCCCATACGCAGTTACTTTCCATGTACTAGACTTTATTTTGGCAGATAAGAGTGTTACTGATTGTTTGAGAGGGGGTTGAGCAACAACGCGCAAATTATCTCCCGAGTGTTCGGCAAAGAGAGCAAAATAGTATTGGGAGGCATTAGCATGGAGCTGTCGAGTACTTTAGCGGACATCTGGGAGTTTCAGTGTATTGCTAAATCAGTCGTCAGCTTTTAATAGTTTGAACCAGGAATTCTCAAGCTAGTAACAGTTGTCTCTTTATGGAAGCGCGCTTGGATCAGAAGAGCTGCATTCCTCCCTACTCCGCTGAGGTGCGCGTGATGAAAACCAGAACAGCGCCTTCTGTGCGCGGTGTCCGGGTAAGTCACGGGCCGGTGCCTGCACTGGAGTTTCTGTCAGCCAATCTCGCCATGTTTCAGAGGTCCCAGGCACCGTGCGCTGACTGAGCTTCCTGCTGCTCCGGCCAGCCCGGAAACGGTGCTTGCTGTTTTGAACCGTGCTCGGAACTCGCAGGGAAGAGTCCTTACTGCCGCGGGTGTACCCGTCCTTGTTGCCCATCACGGGCGCCCTATCTGCGCGCCTGGATCTGTACAGGCGGGGTGGAAGCCGAGGCTGCCCTGGGCTGCCGCCGTTAGCAGCTGGGCGCTCCCCGGCGGGTCTACTCGTACACCCGGGCGCCCGCGGCACCGCGGTATGGCCGCCGTGTTCCTCGGCAGCAGCGGGGAATGGAACCGTGGGGCCCCGGCGACCCCGCCAGGACCGCGGTGCCTCAACAGGGCCCCGGGCAGCAGCTGCTCCCGGACACCGCAACTCCACCGTTGGCTCGGCCGGCGCCTTCCGGGGCAGAGCTGAGGGACCCGGAAGTGCTCCTGGCGAGCATCGGTAGTTCTGTCTCCCCTAGCAACGGCGGCGGGGCTCCCGTAGCAACAGGGCCGCCATGCCGGTGTGGCTGAGGGAGTACAGCTGGCGGCAGACCGGCTCCGCCGTGTACCTCTCGCTGCCCTTGCGCGGCGTTCGGGTCACCGCCGCCAACATCTTCTGCACTGACCAGTACCTGAAGGTGGGGCGGCCTCGCTCCTCTCACCGGGCGTCTGTAGGGATGTGTTGCTGCTTGAGATGTGTTGCGGCCCATGGGCCTGTGCCTTGGCGTTAACTGTGCAGCGCTGTTAAAAAGAACACGCTTCATACATCACGGCAGCGCTATCAAATTTATAATCTTTTATAATTGGTAATCTATAATATCTTCTTTTTTGCTGCAGACTCTTAAATATTTATCCTACTAGATAGAATGGCTTTACCACTGATTGTGCCTCTCTGTACGAATGCTTTTGCTACTCAGTAGGCACCAGCTGCCTTTTCTTCTATAAATGGCCTGAGTTATACACATCTGCTTATATTTTGAATAATTGTAAATTTAAAATCTTCTGTTGAAGAAGAACCAGTTTTTTCAGTCTCTCTTAGCTAATCTAATAAAATACATAACTTCTGTACTGGATACTAAGCAGAGCAGTTGTGCCAACAGCATGCATATCTTGAGGTTTACTGTATGCTCATACTCAGTATTTTGAATATGTGAGATTTAATTAAAAATTGTGAATACCAGTACAAATTAATTATACTTTTGTAGGTAAGCATCCCTCCCTTTTTATTTGAAGCCATTTTATATGCTCCTATTGATGAAACAAACAGCACAGCGAAGATTGGAAATGGAATTATTTTCTTCACTTTGTATAAAAAAGAAGAGGCCATGTGGGATTCCCTGACTATAGAAAGTGGTAAGTTCTCTACTGTGAACAGTAGATTGTGTGTAAAAAAACCCCAAATTGTGCCAAGACTTGACACACCATAATAAGCAATGTGAACTTCTGCTGCTAGATATCTGCTAAGTTAAACCTTGTTGTTCATTGTTAAAAATAGAAGGTATACAGAAACATAAAACGAACATCCTTTGGGTCTAGTGTGCACAAAACAAAACAGTGTTTCTTGTAAAACTTACGTATTACATGTACATGAATCTCAGTTTTTCATTTTTAGAGAGTACTTTGTGGAATTTGAACCAGGCTGTGTTTTCCCAGACAAAGCAGCAAAAGGAATTCTGGGTTTATGAACATAGTGCAGAACACTACAACCTCAGGCCTAAATTATTGAAATAGTTTTTATTTGTTTTTTAAGATAACAAGGAGAAACTGCAGTATTTAAGAGAGAATGCTGTTCTAAAAGCCCATGAAAAGGCAAAAGAGGAAACAGAAGCAAAAAAAGTTACAAAACAGGAACACAAAAAGTATGCTTTGGAGGCCACAATGAAGGTAAGCTTAGAAGGGAATCTGCAAGATACATCCATGTAACCATTTACCAAGTGATCTGGCAGCTGCTTAGTTAATTGTACCTTAAAAAGATGAGAAACACCCATTTTTATTACAGTGGTGGTGAACCTGGTTATTCTTTGTACTTAAAACATAGGTATTACCAAATATGAAAATGATACAGAAAAAAGAAGTTGTAGTTTTCCATTAGTAATACTAATGAAAACTTTTGGTGAGGAGCTTAGCCTTCTGTCAATTGAAGGAAACTGCAGTCATGAGGCAAAATTAATCTTTTGTGGCCTTTGTATAAGCACAAGTGTTAAGTCACTTAGTACTGTCAAAAATACTAGTTATATCTTTCAAATCTTATTTATTGTTACATTTTATACCAGACTTGCTGTTTATTGCCTTTTCTGTTGTGTATCTTTAGTGTTCTGTGTTTATGTGCATTTTAAGATACAATCTTCAAAATTTCAATGTACATAAAAAGCCTGATCATTTCAGTTGTGTTTAAAAGGGTCTTTTTAAAGTATGCAGTGAAATTTTAATATTGCATATGCAATTTGGACCAAAATGAACTGCAATTAGGGACTTTCTTAGTAGCAATGTTGTACTTGTTCTACCTATGTAATAATTTCAGATAGGAGAAAAAAGAAATAATGTATTAAAATCAAACCATATATTTTACGTTTTGCATATTCCAGAGAGGTGCTTTGGAATATGGCTAGTATTTTTCCTGTTTAAAAGTAAAGCTTGTTTCTGAATGTTTCTGGGCCATACCTTAGTATTGGTAGTATCAGTTAAGAGGTACAACTTCTAAAACCTCATCAGAGGTTTTTACTCTCCCAGTCACTTTGAGTGTCTTCCCTAACTCTGCTTGTACAATCACATCAATGATGACACTGTGCTTAGGATATGGAGACTGGGAAAATAATGGTAACTTTTACTTGGTCCTCTTATTATTAGCAGATGTTACATATCTCAGGTTTATCATTCAAACAGCTGGAAGAAGCAGAAAGAAAAAGAATTGAAGATCTGAAAGAAAAAGAGAGACAGAAGGTCACAAAGAAGTTGGAGTTATGGAAAAAACAGCAAGAAGATGCTGAGAAACAAAAGAGGGTAGAAGAAGGAGGGAAACTACATCAAGAAGTAGAGCAACTAAAGGAGAGGAAAAAGGAAAAAATGGACAAAAGTAGGATTCTTAATGAAGGAACTTCTGAAACCAGACTCAGATCTACTAAAGGTTGTCATACTGAAGTGTATTTTATCGTTCTTTACAGTGTGGGTGTAACTACATTCCTAGATGTTTCTAATTCATCATTTATCTTTGTCTCCACCATACTGATCCAATTATCTTAGTTGCAGTTATTTTGGTGTCTTCATTTTCAGGTAATTTACTGAGCTGAAGCATGTGAGTTCTTAGCTCTTGTTTAAGCCTTGGGAAATACAAGGGCAGGTTTTCTTCTAATCTTTAGAAAAGTAAACCAGAAAGCCTGTCTTACAGTGTAATGCAGGCTTTTGGAGGGTGGAATTCATGTTACCAAAAGTAACCTAACTGCTGGTTTTCAAAGAAACATGCAGTCTCCTTTCACTCTCTCTATCCCACAACTTGGCCCCCACAGAGACCCATTTCAGGGAACTAAAACAACAGAAAATATTTAATTTTTGGTTGTTTTGTTTGGTTTGGTAAGGTTAGTTTTAGCTCTTGCAGTTGCCCTGTCAGAGACTCATGCAAGTGACAGATATAATGGTGTAAGAGGAATTCAAGTTCATTTGTGACAGGCAAAGTAGCCAGTAAATAGATGGCATTACACCGCAAGAACATACTTTTTTATTTTTTTTTCTTAACCTTCCTTTCAAAAGAACAAGTCTAAACCTTTCTCAAGCTAAGAGAGGTTTTGTTCTAATGCTCAGAATTTCTGAATTAGGTGTACTTCAGACTTTGGAAGAAAATGAGAGAAACCTCTTTTGCTCCAGTTGTCATTTCCAGTACTCCAATTCTATTCACAGGTCATGGCTCCTGTAGTATATTTTCAGAAAACTTAAAGGAGGAACAGTTGCCAGCTCCTCGATCTGCTGCTACAATTAAGATCAACTTTACATCACGAGTTTTCCCTACAGCTCTGCGAGAATCTCGCGTTGCAGAAGAGGAGGAGGTAAGGATTGCTCTCTGGTTTGTTACAATGCTTCTGCTGTCTTCCAAGGTGAATTATTTACCATGTGTTCAGCAAGTTGACAAAGATGGTACCTGTGCCAATATTCTTATCTTCCAAGGAAGATTGTATTATTTAAATTAAGATTTAAAGAAACACTTTCATATAAAAAGTATTTTCACTAAGCATGTGATTATGCAGATTAATAAATAGCATGTTCCCTTTTCTGGGAGGGGAAAAAAACCCAACACAGCAGTGTTAATTTAATTCTTGAAGTACAGCATTTGAAATGTCTGTATATATACTTATATTTAAGATCCTTCAAGTTCTGTCTTCTTAAAAAGAAGCTCACTGTTAGCTCTTTTATGCTCTGCTGAGTGAATACAAAGAGTCATTTTGGAGTTCCAAAACAAGCAGCAAAAATGTATTAGTGATGTGGTAATATTGCTTCTTACATGGTAATAAAATATTTGGGGAAAATTGGCAGGTTTTTTCCATATCTGACATTATAAAAGATTTTTCCCTGTCCAAATTATGTGGCCAATAGAATTCTTTAGATGAGTTAAGAGATGAAAGCAAAATTCTTATTTGGATCTGAATTTTGCTTCAGAAAGACTACTTGCACATTGTATATTTACAGTGGCTACGTAAACAAGCAGAAGCTCGAAGAACAGTAAATGCTGATTTATCTGAGCTGGAAGATTTAGAAGAAGAGGAGAAAAATCCAGATTGGTTAAAGGACAAAGGAAAGTAAGTTAGATTTGAAGATGTATTTTAATGAGTTACATAGTCTATGTCTATTACTTAGCTTTGATATTTTCTATTTATCCTAGACACAGGTGGTGAATGTCTGCACAGTAGAGAATTTATTGGCAGCTTGTTGGGTTTGAATCTGATAAAGTCATGAGATGCAGTTGCTGCAGCTCATGATAGACAAAATCATTGTGAACACACAGTACATATTTTTGGCTTGATGTGCAAAGTCTGATCAGCTACATGGCTTTCAGGATTAGTCGTGCCTCTGCCTAGATGTGTCTGCCTCTTACTGGTCTTACTGTTCTTCCATTGCCTCTAAGAAATGACTATTTGTGTATCTATATGCTATATTGTTAGCATCACATTTGACTGAACTGCAGCTATGTTGTTCTCAGAAAAGGCTATAAATGGCCGTTTCCAAGGGAAAAGTGACTAAAACTTCAAATTTTTGAAAATGAATTGTGACAGTAAGTGGATATTTATTTTGTGATTTATCACCTTATTTAAAGTGTATGTTTCACTTTTGTTTTATACTTAGCAAAATGTTTGCAACGGGAAACTATCTTGCAGCTGTAAATGCCTATAACCTTGCAGTGAGGCTAAACAATAAGCTTCCCCTGCTGTACCTGAATCGTGCTGCCTGCCACCTTAAGCTGAGAAATCTACATAAAGCTATTGAAGATTCCTCTAAGGTAAAAATATGCAGGTTCTCATACTGTCGTCTTATACGTGGTTGTGGTTTATTACTGTAATGGTTATGTTTCAGACCCCCAAACCATGCTTCCAAACGCTTGGGAAGAATGGTCTATGTTGACTCAATACACATTTCTTTACAAGTAAAGATTTTAGGAATATATAAACTTGAAAAAAAAAAAAAGGCAGCTTTGAGCAGAAAAGAAATAAGAACATATAAAGAGATATCACTTGTGTTATGTTGTGGTGTTCTTCATTTCGTGGGAAGAAAATAAAAAAGATGGTGGTAGTGAGGAGGATAACTTAAAAAAACCCAGAACAAACCAGCCATTTTTAAAGAAGGGCTGCCTATCTTGATATTTGAACAGCCATTATTTGTGCAATGAGAAAGGAGTGATCTTAAATGGCACCTGAATAGAACTACTACTACAAAAAAAAAGGCAGCTTTACTAGGGCTGCCTTATTTTTTTCCTGAGTATATACTATCATGAAAATAGAATGCATCATTTGATTGTAATAAATAATAAATAATAAAAAATATGAAAATAGAATGCATTATTTGACTGTAATAAATGTTTAAGACAGTATTCCTCAGATTTTAGCCCTGGCAATGAAACTGTATTTAGCAAACTGCAGGGTAACAGACAAATCTTAATGACTAGATTCACAAGCCGTGTAGTTAAATCTGAATAGTTATTTTCTATTTGAATAGTTATTATGTTACTGTATAATCATAGTAATTGAGAGGAGTGTGTGTAAATGAGAAAAAACAAAACTGAGGCAAAATCTCCCTCTAAATATTTTGTGTGTTTTCATTTGTAAAGGCACTAGAACTGTTGACACCACCTGTTCCTGATAATGAGAATGCTCGAGTAAAAGCATATGTGAGACGTGGAACAGCATTTTGTCAGCTGGAGTTATATACTGAAGGTAAGACCTCAATTCTGCATAAATGTGCATGTGAATTTATACTGACACGTAAGTAATTCTGTTTAGCTCAGTGAGACTGCTCACACCTTTATTTTTTTCAGGAGAGTCATTAAAGGAGGCCTGTACAAAGTAGGTCTCTTCATTAGGATTGTTTATACAACATTCCTTATTTTCTTAATTTATATAAAAATATTTACTGGCTAATTGCAATTCCACTTGAAAAATCTTAAAACAGTTTTGAGAAAACTGAATGTACTGCTAATTTGAGGAGTACAGACTAGTTTTTGCATTGAGGAGTTTAAGGAGTTAATGTATCCTCTGTTTGGTGTCTTGGTTCAGTCTTTCTGTGCACAATGGCCAACTATTGACCATAGCAGCTTGGTGGCTCTAGAAGGTGTTAGTGAAGAATGAGTAAGAGGTTGGAGATGAGATCTTTGCACTGGGAGGCACTGAAATGTATGATGCAAACTGATATGAAACTAGGTTGCACTAATTTTGCTATTCAGGAAGCCATGTTTTATTGGGTTTGAGATTTTATTCACAGTATTTCCAACTATAGAATGAAATCAATTAAAATAACCTGAAATATTTCTAAAATATTTGCTTGAGAAGTGCTTAGTAACATACCTTGGTAAAAATATGCATGGAACCCATACTGGTCAGCAAAATATTGCATCAAGTATGTGTGATTTGTGTGAAAATACCTAAATTAATGTCCCTACTGAGCTCTCCAAGAGTATCAGTTTAATTTTGTAGGGCAAAAAGTTACAAAAATTGGAAGTTTTTAGAAAGTAGAAGGTGAAGAATGTTCCAAATGTCAGAAGTGAAATACTAACCTTTTCCCGCTGATTACTTTTTTCACCCTATGAATCACTTTGTCATTTCCTTACACCTTCATTTGCACTTGGAAACCTTTATTTTACTTCGTACTTAAGGTTTGCTTTACCCCCTTGCAAGCTCTAGTATTCACACTTCATGTCTTTTATTTCTTGTTTTCATGCACTTTCCATCTGTCATTCATTTTTTCTCTCTTCTGCAGAAGACTTTTGAACACTCCTGTCATGCACATGTGTATATGTATATATGGGAATGAAGAGGCTCTGTTTTTTGTGTTTCAGTACCTGAAAATGTTTACATAGTAGAGTGTTTCCACTAAAATGTTCTGCAAAATAATATAAATAAAATATAAATTTGTTTACTGACAAAAGTTAAACCTAGTGTCGTATCTGCATGTGACTGGCGAGCACTTATTTCTGGTTAGTTGCTGAAGAGGATGCTCGTGTCATGATAGACATTAACGTGTCTGTATTAGGTCTCCAGGATTATGAAGCAGCCCTCAAGATTGATCCTAAAAATAGAACTATAGAAAAAGATGCTGCGAAGATTAGACACCTGATTCAAGGAACAACACCAGAGTCTTAAATTTAAAAAACAAAAAAGAGACTTTTTGACAGAGGTGCCTTTTAAGAGCATCAGAAAAAATCTTACTTCTCTTAGTATGTTGTTAACTAAACATTTTTCTGTTTCATCCAGAACACCTACAGAATTGGTAAAAGAATGGATATATGAATTACTATTTTTTGAAAGTATAGTATTACAACAAATATGATTATATATATTCTATATCATTTGATACAAAGCTGTCATATTTTTGCTTTCTGTGAAATATTGGTGGGTTGAATATTAAAACATCTTTTGGTATTGATTTAAAGTTACTCATAACTAAATGAAATATTTGTCTGTAAATATCTACTGAATCTAGACAGTGAGTTTTGAAACAACTTCAGTAGCTCTGTATAGTCAACACCTGTTAACTTCTTATCTTTCTGTTCACCAAAGCTGAAACAGTTGTGTGTTTTATGGTTGTCATTATCTGCTTTCCTCTTATTGTTCATAGTGTTTGGCACATCTGAAACTAAGACAGTGAATTTAGATATTCTGGAATCTAATTTGGCAAACCTCTACCTGTAAGCATAGAAGTAGATTTTATGTAGTGCAGAACATTCTTTTTAGCATTAAGAATATTAAGAATATTTTCAGAATACTTGGAAAAATTTGTTTGGACTGACCAAACAAGATTAAGTGGAACAAGTATAAACCTGTGGCATTCTATTGTAGTGTAGCAGTAAATTAATCCTGTGAGAAATTTTCCTATCAATGACTATGACAGACTTCTTCCATCCTGCTATGGTTAGTAATCTTACAGTGTAGCTGCAAAGAATATTCTAAATAAAACCATTGTTGTTTGCATGCAAATATGTATTTTTCTTGAGCTATTATTTCAATTTGTACTCTCTTGACATTTGCCTGAATCTCAGGAATACTGGTGTGATTGAAGGTTCTCAAAAATGGGACTGTCCTGGTAAGGTTGCATGTGCTATAAAATGACATAAAGTGTGACACTGTACTTTAAAATCCTGCACTTGTTTTGAACAGTGGAAAAATGTAATATAGAATTGTATTTTGTATATATTTGTATATGTATATAATTGTATATATGTTAGCATTTGTATTACTGTGATAGCCTGAAGCACTGGGCCTGAGTGGTTCCTCTTTTGCTAGACATTTGATCCAAATTGTGACCATTTCAACTATACTCTTTCAGTAGCTGTTCTAGCAGATTATGAATTTTCCACATCAGTCCGTTTCCTGAAAACCATCTGTGGCTGATTTTTGTCCTTAGGAGAAAATACTTATTATGCAGATAGATGTTATTCCGTGCAAATTTTATGCTCTTGGATCAGGGAGGATTTGGCATGCAGTGCTTCCAGTTGCTTTACTTAGAGCCTTGAGAGGAGTGCTGAGGTGAGTCTGAAATGTCAGGGTAGCTTCTGTTCCTTCTTTCCTGCAGGTATCTAATGCATTGCAATGGAAGGGGGTGAAAATCCTTAGTTTATAGTAGTTGGAAGGAGGGCAGCGCAGGAGCCATACAGTTGAATGTAATGACTTACTCGCCAAAATACAGCTTATATATATATATATATATATATATATATATATAAAATTACTGAGGGGGGAGGTTGGGGCTGAGGAGGACAGACAGTGACAATGGGAAAAAGAAAATACAAAGAAGCAGACACTGGTTATAAGCTCCTGATTTTCTGTTTTGGTTCCACAGCCTATTAGGACACTCTGTATAGGCCAGTTCTGTTGCAGTGGTTTGTTATAGCTACTCAAAGCTGTTTTTTTCCTGTAGGTAGGCAACTTTTTCTATTCCTATGAAATAAGAACAGTGCCATCTTTAAGGGTTAGGGAAGCACATGTGCTTGGTGGCATTAATAATATCTGCCTGTTTCGTCTGATTGCATTGGGACTGATGGGTGTTAAACTTCTGACTTCAATATCTGAGCTGATGATGTGTGCACCATGTTGAAGACATGCTTTCTTTTGGTATTAATGTCCTGAGATGGTGAAATGTGGAGACTGACTTTCAGTTTTGAAAACAGAAAATACTGTAATTAAAACAAATAGACCTTCAGGTCAATGACTTTTGTACTTAACTCTTTCTAAAAATTAGAGTTCCACATTTATGATACCAGTTTCGAAAGTTTCATTTTTGTGGGTTTAGGTCAGATGGAAAGATGGACTACATCCTTTTTGATATATCTTATTCAACCCACATGCTGGTTGTGGCTGAGATTGAGTTAATTTTCTTCACAGAAGCTGGTATGGGACTGTGCTGAAAACAGTGCTGGTAACAGGGATGTTTTAGTTGCTGTTGATCAGTGCTTACACAGTGTCAAGGCCTTTCCTGCTTCTCACCCCACCAGTGAGTAGGCTGGGGGTGCACAAGAAGCTGGGAGGAGGACTTAGGGGATCCTGACTGACCCAGGGATATCTCATACCATAAGGCATCATGCTCAGCATACAAAACTGGGAGAAAAAGGAAGTGGGGGGTGAGATGTTTGGAGCGATGATGTTTGCTGTTCCAAGTAACCATAAGGTATGGTATGCTGGAGCCCTGCTTTCCTGGAGATGACTGAACACTTGCCTGCCCATGGTAAGTGGCGAATGAATTCCTTGTTTTGCTTTGCTTGTGTGCATGGCTTTTGCTTTACCTGTTAAATTGTCTTTATCTCAGCCCATGAGTTTTCTCACTTTTACTGTTCTGATTCTCACCCCCATCCTATTGGAAAGGAGGGAGTGAGTGGCTCTGTGGGTCTGAGTTGCCAGCTGGGGTTAACCCATGACAACCCAGCAAAACAGAAATAAATCAGACAGTGACAGTTATTCCTAGAATGACTGAGAAAAGATTTGTTTTCTTAAAGCTACATGTCTAAGTGTATGACAGAAAAGTGGAGATCCATTTTTACAGAGTACACTGAAAATGGGGATAATCATATACCCTACTGTCAATGGCAGTGTTTAAGTGTCATGAAATGACCCATAAGTAAGGGGTTTGAAGAGGTTTGATCCACCAGATCCACTGCAGGGTACCACGATAGGTGGTACTGCATTCACTTGAAGTTGTTTTAAACAGTAAAACCTGAGGTGTTCTAAGAGAAACATTGGTCATGTTTCGGGCTTCAGCACACATCAAAACACCACGAGGAGACTGGTTTTGCTCAGTGCTTGGACTTGATGGCAATTTCTTGGCAGAAGTCATCTATTTGCCCCCATAAGGAGATGGATTTCAATTCACCCTTTCAAATAACATGGCAAAGCATTTCAAATTTGTTAAGTGTTTGTGGTCAGAGCAAACATTGCTCAAGACGTGTATTGAAATACATTCGTGGGGGAGAGTGAGGAACTGACTTTTGACCTTATTTAGTAAACTGTGGACAGTGATAACTGGACTCATGTTGACAATGAAGCGGATTAAA
The DNA here is from genome assembly GCA_002631895.1 of Agapornis roseicollis. Taxonomy (NCBI): domain Eukaryota; kingdom Metazoa; phylum Chordata; class Aves; order Psittaciformes; family Psittacidae; genus Agapornis; species Agapornis roseicollis. The sequence goes on from NDXB01017957.1 coordinate 51,387, forward strand.
AATTAGAATTTGCATCAATTTCTGTGCTCTTGGTAACTTTAAGCTTAGAAAATACCTGAATATGTGTGGCAGAAAAATTAAGAATGGGTAATAAAAACATGAATAAGAGTAGGAGTATAGTGAGATGTTGTGGATGCTTTATTTTGGTTTTGACTCCTCTTTTTCTAACATACAGAAATATGTATGCTAAAATACAGCTTTAAGAAACATCTCAATGACTGTACTTCCTTGCCTTAGTTGGGCTGTGCAAGCCATTCGAACCCTGCTGTTGTTCAGAGGTGCAATGAAATCTTTTTTCCTGTGTTCCTCAGTCACAGGAAAGATGGAGAAAACATTTCAGTTGAGGTAAGACACTGGTAAGAAATTGTACTTTTCCCTTCACTTTGTTTTGAGGCCTATTTTTGTCTCCTGATAATTTCTTGCTCCAGCACTGCTTGGCCTGTCTCTGGCCGTTGGATGTACTCTGTATGTTGTCCCCCAGGGACAAGGACAGCTTCTCCTGAGCAGCGCAGGGTGCAGGCGTCTCGTTCCCAGCCTGAGCTGAAATCAGTTAATTCACAGGCATCAGGTGCAAGGATCAAGTATTCCCAGTCCATATGCTGCACTTGGGTTATTTTTCTGTGTGTGCCGGCGGTGTTGTTCCCTGGGGGGATGTTCTTTGTTAGGGCCGTTTTGTTTGTTTGTTTTCTTTCCGCACATAAATAGCGCGTCCCTTCATAGCCGGGTATCGGCCGGGGCTGCCCTGTGACTGTGGCTGACACGCTCCCCGCGCTGCAGGCCCCTCTGAGCCGTCTCCCCCGAGACAAACACTGTCCCCGCAGGTCCGCCTTGCTGCCCCGCTCCTCGCAGGCTCCCTCCTTCCCTCCGCGGACCCGTCACGCAGGCCCTGTCCCTGGCTCGGCTCAGCCCAGCCCAGCCCAGCCCGGCCCGGCCGGGCCCAATGCACCTGTGCGGGGCTGCGGCGACGGCCCGGCGTTGCCATAGCAGCGGGAGCCGCGGCGCCCGCCTCGCCCCGCCCCGCCGCGGTGCACACCGGTCGCTGTAGTTGTGGCCGCGCGAGAGCCGTTGGGCGGCGGCAGGGTGCGGACTACGCTCGCCAGGATGCTGAGGCGCCGCCGCGCGCAGGCGCGGTGCCGCGCGGGCCGGGTGCTGTTTTTGACGGCGTCACTGGCGGCCGCGGCCCCTCGGCTGTGCCGGGCCCCGCTCAGGTAGGCGGCGGCGCGGCGGGACCCCACCAGCCCCGCGGGGGGCTGCGGCCTCCCGGCCTTGCCTGGCCTGGCCTGGCCTGGCCTGGCCTTGCTTGCCGTGGCGTGGCGTGGCGTGGGTGAGCGGCCGCCCGGCGTATGGAGGGGCTGCGTGGAGCTGGGCAAAGCCCGGGAGTGCTGGGACCGGGGCTAGGACAGCCGGTGTTGGTGGCGGGGAGCGAGTAACCGGGCGCTGCAGGGCGGCCGAACTGGCTCCGCGGGCGGCGTTCAGCACCGCGCCGGCCCTGGCCCTGGGCGCTGGCGTTTGCCAACTTCCCTCGCTTCCGTCATCTGTCTGTGTGCCTCCGGCTGATGCAAGGTGTTGTGTTTCATAAACCTTGTTATTGTTGCTTTAACTGCTCCGGCACCGCGCCGCTTTCCTTGTCAGGTGTGATGCAGTAACACCTGTGCGAGGGAAGTAACGGGGAGAAGGGGCTGGCTGCCCGGCTTTGGGGCGAGTTCTCGTTAGAAGCCACATTTGCTGGAGATCACAGCGAGGAAATAACCTTTATGAGTTGCTAAATACGGTAGCAGAGGAGCGAAATGTTACTTTGGGAAGAAATTGTATTGCTCAGTAGAAATAAAAACTTGCATGAAAATCCCAAAGTATAATAATCACTCTAACATGTTTATTTGTGCTGTGCAACAAAGAAGCCACTGTAGGAGAGAACTGAGGTTTTACTTGGAATGACAGCACAGCAAGCTCTAGAGAGCACTGATTATTCATCTTTGTCAGTGCTCACTGAAATTGTTTTAGTCTAGGAAAGCCTCTGTTAAGATGGAAGAACTTAGGGATTTGTTTAGACTGGAATGGTTATTCTTTCTGCGACTGGTATTTATTCTGCTTCAGGATAGATAAGCAGGATGTGGTATCTCATATTTATTTTCATATAGATATATGGGATAACATTGTCAACAGTCCATATGGCTGTAAGCTTTTACATCTCATTGTCTGGTTTGCATTTCACTAAGGTTAGGAAAGTAGCTCTGATTCCCTTCTCCCTCCCCCTGTTACATAAAGGTTGAACTGTGAATGTAATGGATATTTATTTTGCCTATAGAAATGTAAGAGGCCATGTCACTGATAGCGTAGGACATTCGTGGAACTAGGATGAGCTTTGCAGTTAAAACTGGGGTATAGAAGAACTTGAACTGTCACTTTCTTTTGAAAAACAGTGGCGGTGAAGGTATGTAGTGAGGAGCCAAACCAGTGGAGCTGTGTGTATGGGGGGTGTGTGTGTGTGTGTGTGTGTTAATTTGTATTTCAGTATTTCCTTCTGGCTTGGCCTGATATACAGGTGATGTGGAATACCCTGTTGCATCCTCCACTTATCCCTGCTGTTGTTGGACTGCAACCCATTAGGATCATCTTGATTTGTTAGGAAGTTTGCAGGTTTGTATCTTACCGATTCCTGTGCAAAGCTTTCTTTTTAAAGGCAGTGACAATGTATGCAGGACCTTTGGCTGATGGGAGAAGCACACAGGGTCTTAGTTGGTCTTTGTCATCTGGTGGTGGTGAATACAAGCAGGTGAAGATTTTGTTCTGAGCTCAGTTTAGTCACTGGGTTCAGATTAAGTCTTCTGTATTTCATTTTACTTAAGGGACTGGATGTGACCTCAGATTTAGTTCTGGCTCTGTGTGTGTTATTAATCTTTTGCAGAAATGAGCTGTTTAGCTGATGATTGAAGTTTAGGAACACTGTACCTAGGTTTGGTTTTTTTTTTTCTTTTTATTAAAGCCTCTTAGGCTGTTTAGCCCTTTTAGAGCTAATTATTTCTAATTAATAAAATGCTCTGCTTTTGGCAACTGTTTTACACATGTATATTTGCAGAATGTTCTTTCAGGAATGTAGTGACCCTAGAGTTGCCAGTCAGTCTGAAGCCATACTATCTATCTGTCAATAAATTTGGTATATTTAGCAGTTCTCAATGTTTTTGTAATTATTCTTTTTTATTCCATTCTTGATATGAAAAACTTTTCTATTTTGAAGATTGATCACCTGTATAAAGTTAGATATGCAGTATTAGTGTAACATTTTGGTTGAATAAAAGATAAGTGACTTTTGAGACAATTTATCAAGGCCAGCAAATACTGGAAGATTATCATTGTTTGTGTATTCCTCTGGGGTTTTTAAATTTGTTTTTATTATGCTCATGCCCATATAGTGAGGTCCTGAAGCTTTGGTTTGGAAAGGGAAGACAAATGTTTAATGCTTCATGAAGTCTGAGGCCAAGGTTGTGTATTGACTGGAACTGGTGTGAAGCAGTGCTAGGTTACTTGTCTGTCAGTTTGTGATCTGGATGGAGGGGGAGAACACAATAGCATTTATGTTGAGTTAGCCAGGGCCCATGATGAAATGCTGAGTTAGCTGAAGGAAGACTGACAGTGCACTCTGCAGCACAGGGTCTGCTGGTGAAACCTGCCCTTCCAAGATTTGTAAATGCAGTTGAATCAACAGATTCATTTATTTATTTTCTGTTAAAGGATTTGCATGATGTGACTTTATTGCTTTTCATCTAGCACTGAGACGCACCAAAACTGGAATTGCCATGTTATGAAGCCACAGCCTGAATTTCTTCCCCAGTGGAGATCAGACTCGCTAGTAAGGGCTGGGGGCCTGCCTGTACTATGTTTGCCCCAAACTGCATTTTCTGTGGTTATGCAAAAGGCTTGGTTTTCAGTGACAGTAAATTTGGTGCTTTTATGATGGCTGTGGGCACTGAACTGTAGAATAACTAAATAGGAATGGTTTTATATCAAAGAGAATTCTGCCAAGCTAGTTTCAGATCAGCAGTGCAGTTTTGGCAATATAGCCAGCCACGTTTCTGATAGGTAGCAAGTGCTGATGCTGGTGGTTACCTTCCTCTGAAAGGAATGCTGCTGCTGAACATCTAGTCAAATGCAACATCATTTAATGACAGCAGGCAGATGTTATCATCTCATGGGAGCTCTGGAATGCAGTCTTTGCAGTTTGGGCACTTATTATTTTGAAGATTGAAGAACTATGATTAAAAAAAAAAAGTAAAAATTGATGATTAAACACGGTAGATTTTTTAAAAAAACCCAAAGGAAAGTTCCAACCCCTCCTGGTGTTCCCTAGTTGAGATTCCAGGAAAAGCATGAATGAAGGAAGGAAAAGATTTAAAGGAAAATGACAAACAAATTCAAAGTAGGCCTTTATAATGAATGGGAATGTAGTTTCCCTGATATGGGTACCCATGTTGATTATTAGTGGATATTTTTGCCTTATAAACTGTTATGATTGTCATTTGCCTTTTTTACAGAGAAACCCCATATATGTTAGTTGAAGTTGATGGGGGAAAAGTGTCATGTTAGGAAAGCATACAATTAAGTAGCATAATGTAAAGACATAAGACAAATACTTATTGTGTTTTGTAAGAAACCTAAATGGAATTGGAAGTTTTATATTTTGTTGTACAGGTTACTAGCCACGTCAGCATACCTAGATGTTCTGATCCAAGGCTCGTGTATGTTTTGTGTGTTAACAAACAAGATTGATAATGAAGTAGAGAGTACATAAATTTAAATAAATAGGTGCTTTTCTCTGTGTCCTTATTAGAAGTAACCTGGTGTGGGAAATAAAACAGATGTCTGAAGGTCTCAGAACAATCTGCTTTGTCAATATAATCATCATTTTATACAAGCTTTAGTGAGCCATTAATTCTTTTGCTGTTTTATGACATAGGATGTATATCATAGCATACAGTAGATTGGAAATTGTTCTACTTTTGAGAATTTCTTTTTCCCCAAGACAAATCCATAGCAAATTTTACTTAACAATTCAGTATATTTTAATTTTAATTGTAGGAAATGCATTAAGTTTCTTTTTAAAGTCTTTCTGTTATTTAAGAACTTTAAAAAATAATCAGAACATGTAATGATAGTGAATATTCTGTATTCCTGCTACAGGAGAAAAGAATAAACAGGCAGCTGCAGCCAGACAGCTCTCTTCTGAAAGTAACCGGCCAAGTAACGCAGTAATATTGTAACAAGTAAAATTGGTTCTTCATTACTTTTTGTTCTGTTTTTGTACTCCCAAGGTACTCTCTGAATTTCCTTCAGAATCGGTTTTGTATGTTTGAATATGTTTGAGAGTACTTGAAAGAAGTGAAAGAAACATGAAACATTGTTTTGCCCAGTAGTTGAAGAGAATGGGTTCCAAAAATCCTATTTTGTGTCTTCTCAAAAGACCTCCCTATGGTTTTCTTGACTAAGCTGTAGTTTTTGTGCACGTAACAGTTCAGAAATAACTGCACCTACTGAAACATGTCTTAAACAATGGTGCTACAGGCACATTTTAAATTTGATTATAGATGTTTTTGGCTAGCCTTGTGTGTGTGGTTTCAGCTAGTCTGAGAGCTCTTCAGGCTGGCCGGAGTAGGCATGTACCCAGCAAAGCCATAATTGCTCCAAATATAAAAAAGGCAATAGGAAACATGTACAAAAGAATGTATTTTTTTTCTAATTTATTTTTTTTTCAATTCCAGAGTAACAGTTTGTCAGTCGGTGTGGTCCTGCTGTAATGTCATGATTTGGATTCTTCTGTTTCTCTTTTTTCCTTGAAAGCAGTGAAATTCTATGTGTTGCATGTTAAAAGAATCTACTTTTACTTGCAGTGTGCTTTGAAAATGTCTGAAAATTCGAGTGACAGTGATTCATCTTGTGGCTGGACTGTCATCAACCATGAGGTACGCGAATTCTAATTAATAAGTTCTGTCAGTTTAAGACTAGTCATATGAGGTAAAATATTCCAACTATATAGATTTTACATATCAAGAGAGTATAGAAGAGAGGTTTATAAATAAGAAAACTGCTTTTCAAAAATGTGTATCCTTTACTATAGCTGCTTGTACTTTGTGTTATTGAGAAGAATGTTTTTCTACAAAGGTTTTACTTTAAAGAACTGATAGAATTTTAGTGAGATGATCTCCTCTGTTCCATCTTTCCTGAAGACATTGTTGTTCTGTGTAGCTTGTCTGTTGCTGCTAATATATTTCTTTTCCATCCACCCTACCCCCCCCCCCCCCAAAAAAAAAAAAAAAAACCCCCCCAAATACTTGTGTGAAAAGGCAGGAAAA
>NDXB01017957.1:57796-163638 GCA_002631895.1 Agapornis roseicollis
CCCCCCCCCCCCAAAAAAAAAAACAAGAACCTCCCCAGAAGTATTTGGGATAATGGGCAGGAAAAATATCTTCTGCAGAAGGGAACTGATTCCATGGTTTCTTCAAGTCTCTTCTGCCACTAAGGTATCTAGTCGTAGCTTCAACAGCTGCTGTTTAGGAGAAGGCCTCTGTCCTTACATTCCATCTGTCCTATTAGTTAAAAATAGGATAAGGACAAGTTTGTGCACGGGGGCTAGAATATTAGAAGGCAATATTTTGAAGGCTCATGTGAATGCTATACTTTGCACATAACCAACTGCTTTGGTTCCTGACTGCAACAGTCTCTGCCTTTTAAGTTGAGCATCTGAGGTCAGGAGGCTGAGGACTGACATAAAGACATCTGTGAGATGTGCTGCCTCTCATCTTTTGTGTTGCCTCACTCTGCCTTCAGAATGTTTATGCAGTCTGGAGAAAGATGCACACAGACCTACGGGGTCTTACTTGCATGATTTCAAGCACTTCATATGTGGAATGCTGTTCTGCATTGAGAAAGACAGATGGGCAGTTCAGAGGGTCTGGGGTCTCCATAAATTAATGGCAGTGCACAGACTGGTTGGCAATCCCTTAGAGAAGGTTATGTTACAGAGAGTATATAATTATATATTCCATACCCACAATACTGGTTTTCCCAGGCTTTCTTGCCTCAGATGGAGTCTGATGGAAGCTACAGTGAGTGAAGGAATGCCAATGTTTCATTAAATTTATTGAGAAATAAAGGAGGTCAGAGGGCAGGGCAACTCTCCTCACACCTGTACTGTAAGGTCAGGAATGAGCCTTCTCAGAGCTTCAAATGTTGATTGCTGAGGGTTTGCCATACTTATGCTTGAAGGGTCTTGAAAACTGTAACAGAAGGCTTGGAGGTGGTAAGAGACTTTTTTTTACGAAGGACTGAGTTTTGAAGTTACTTTCTTTTGTGTTTTCCAGGGACTCACAGCAGCTTTTCCCACAAGTTCTTTGTAATTCATGTCGGAATTCTGGGTTTCCTTGTCCCTGTTATTCAGGCAGGAGAGTGCAAGGCATAAAATATGTAGAAATAACGTGGAAGTTGGCACCTTGTGGAGGAGGAATTGCTATGGCAGTGTAGGACTGAGCTAGTGGCAGCAGCTAAGGGAATGTTTTGGAATTTTTTTCCCCCATTGGGCAAGCTGTCATAATGAAATATACAAAAGCAGTCTGATTACTGTGTAAAGAAGTTGTGATGGTAGATTGTGTGGCAGCAAGTGGAAAGAGCAGACAGACTCTGTGAAAGGCAAAAAAATCTGTTCTTGGTTCAAAATTCTTGTCTTTTTAAGACCTGTTCAATTCATGTGTGGAGCTCTGTCAAATTTGTATGGCTTCAGTTGTGTTTCTTTCCATCTTTTGAGCTCTGACATATCTTCATTTATTAGGTATACTTTTATAAAGTCACTGTTGTTTCTGTATAGCCCTAATTTAATTTGAATGCTTGTGTTTCCTACCTTCTGAAGTCTGAGTAGTTGTATAAAGTGACAATGGCTTTATTAAAACAAAAGTAACTTTTAATTCCTAGTAGAATAAAGCTTGAGACAAGAGGAAAAAAAGTGAACAATTAAAGGTCTGTTGGGATGGGCTCTGTTGTTGCATATATGCCTACAGGCGAGGTGTGTGAATTTGATGGTGGTCTCTAAGTTTGCATTGTACAAATTAAATCAATACGCCCCATGGAGTCTAGAGAGCAGTAATTCTTCTGCTAAGATAAACACTTCCATTTGATGAAATGACTTGCTGTCATGACTTTACTCACTATATTGATTGTAAAGGTGCCTTCAACAATTTGCTCAGGTGTTGACCCTTGAAGTTAGATAAGATTAATGTTTTATCTTACTTTCCCCTAGCAGTGAGCAAGTCAGGCTGAAGTTGTTCAGGAGCACTGAGAGGCCCCATCTCTTAGTGCAGATCTCCAATATACTTTTCCCCTGTAGTCCTGAGGATTTTTGCATCTCCACAGATCTGGGCTGAGGTGTGGGTGTCGTAAAAATTTTTTTCTCCTTTTTTTTTTCTTTTTTATTTTTTTATTTTGAGTGTTTAACATTTAGTATTTAACTTCACATTTTCTTTCCTGAGATCTCAGTCAGATTTTAATGTTACTTAGAATTGAGTAAGGCAGAACGTTTGCAATTAAAATTGTGATACATAGTCAAAAGATACAAAGTGTATTTCAGATTGCTAAAGCAGTTAGCTTCTGAAGCCTTTTGAAAAGGCTTTAATGTGGTTGTAGACTGTATCTTATTTAGCTTTTTGAGGTATCTGTTCTTCCTCAAGTACAGTCTCCTCTTAAAATCATACATGTTTGCTTGAGCCCCGAAATTGATCTGGAAGTACTACTGTAATTTCACACCTGCTGTGGCAAAAATAACTCTCTCTGTTTACAAAACCAGCTGTAGTTATTTATGGATCAGAGTGACTTTGTATTTTTCAGTTACATTTTGCATGTTTGTACTTTTCTACTAACCTTACTTGTGTTCCATCAGTTCTTTTAAACAAAAATTACAATATGAAAATTAAATGTGTGGAGTTGCCAGCCATACTGGTTACCTTTAGTACCCTACTGTCTCCAAGCATTGTGTATCGTCAGTGCCTGTTTTGCTCTGGGGTTGTTGCTGACTGACAGCTGACTAATAGCTATGGCTCCTTTCTGGATTAAAGACAGAAGTCCAATTTAGAAATTCTATAAATATTTGTTTTCTGGTGCCAGAGGTGTCCTGTTAAAACAACCATTCAAATTTGCCAACAGGAATTGAGATTTTTCCTGGTAGTAGTACTTAGTAGAGTACATGGTGGCACTCTTGGAAGTTCCATTTTGGGGAGGGGGTGTGTGTTTGCATACAATACATGGACATGTGTGCAAGAATTAGATCCCATATTCAAAATCTCCCATTTTTCTAAATTCTATTTAATAAATAGATCTAATACAGCTACTGGGAAATAATTATTTAAAATACTCAGCATAGTTGTTAACTGATGGCTAATTTTCCTTATTTCCCCCCCCCTCCCCCCAGTTGTCCTTCTCTGCCTTTTTTCAGTCATGGTCATAACACACCAACAGTTGTATCCCTCTAGCTAATTACTTGGTATTTCTCTTGTTTTCTTTGCTTAAAGTCTTCTTCAGTTTTAAAGGATATTACTCTTCTGTTTTTATTATTATTGTTCTGTTTACTTTGTAAGCCTTTCCTTCTGCTTTACTGGTGGAAATCTGTGGTGTTCATTTAAAACTCTTCAACTTCAGGGTTCTGACATTGAGACAGTGACTTCAGAAAATGGAAGCACAAATGATAACCCTGAGTTTGTTTCAGAAGAATACGTTTCTTTGCAAGAAGAGGAGCAACCAATTGAATTGCAAGGTGAGATATAAAAGAGGAGTAGTTCCAAAATATAGGTAAGTATCTGTTGTAGCATTGGCACAAAATTGGTATTTTTAACAGGGTTTGTAGGCCTCTGTCAGAGTGCTTGCTTCATTGGAGGTATGGAAAATAATCAGTTATCAGCTGTATAGAAGTATTTTTTTTCTTGAAATAGATGAAATTAGTAGGATGTCTTTCATTTTGTCAATACTTTAGATATGTTATAGAACAGCATGCACTGGTGTTGCTGGAAGATAGTGTATAGAAGTGCTGTTGATAAAAGAAATACTCCTTAATAATGTCGTAGATCAAACAAGAGTAATTTGGAAGGAGCCATCAATGCTTTTACACCTAAAAAATGTGCTGTGTTAGCATTTATGGAGGTGGAAGTCTAAGTCTGGTGCATATTAATAAAGTGAAAATCCTTCCACTTTACTAAATTTGATAGTAAATTTCCTAATGTTGGCATGAGAACACAGATTTGACAGGTTCAGCATGCAGTTGACTAAATTTGAGCTTGGCCATGTTTCCAGATTCATAATCTCTCCTTGTACAAATAGGACTAGATACTCAAACTCCAGTGACTCTCTGGAAAATACTTTTATTATCCTAGCATATGGATGTACTGTGGTGGTGCTCAGATACAGTGTTAGTTTTTACCTAACTCTGTGTCTCATTTAGAGGTTACTTGCATTATGATCAGTATGAGCATTTGAATTCAAGTATCCTCCAAACTACTGTATTGTGTAATAATAAATTGGACTCTAATTTTTGTTAGAGAGTTATTAAAAATGAGATTTAGTGTATTTGTAGAAAAAACTTCACTGATAATAGAAATCTGCCACAGTTACACATGTTTTTATATATGAGTGGGCATAATTTGTGGTTACTGGTTTTAATCCCATGTTTGTTTGTTTTTTTTTCCTTTTCATATAGCTCAGTGCAGCAATGATGAAGAGATACCAGTGGTAGATAATACTCTTTCTGCTTTAGAGGAAACTCAAATAATTCCAGAGGTAATTGCGTTATGTTGCTCAAAAGCTCCTGTAAGCCCCATGTGACAACGCCAAGCAATGTTTTGAAGGCATTAAAATAAAGATGAAGATTTTCCTTTTTTCTGAAGCATTGAGAATTTTTGCTATGTTTCAAGATTATTTTGTTGTATGTATCTGAATATTTTTACATTGCCCATTTCCCTAGGGAAATAAAGAAAAAATCCCTGATGATGGCTCCGGCATTGGAACTATTAGTGATGATTCTGACATTGTTACACTTGAAGCTCCAAAATCAGAAGAAACTCAAAGTCAGGAGGAAGCTCCAGCTGATGGTGAAGAAGCTCGAAGTTCAGATGATTTTAACATGGGCTCCTCCTCTAGTAGTCAGTATGCATTTTCCCATCTGGAAACTGGTAAGAACAATAAATTACGAGGCAACTGTGTGCAAAAATGTCACCAGGAAAAAAACAAACCAAAACAAAGCGGTCTTTGCTTAGGGAACCTTCTCTGTGTGGAGAGGCAGACAGATAATCAGTGTTGTTGAGTACATGTCCAAGTATTTGCAGTGTCTAGAAGAACTTTAGTTACCCTAAATCTGAATCCAAAGGTATGTCTGGAGTCTGTTTACTTGAAAGCATTCTCTCCCGATAAATGCTTGCTATTTTAAATAGGAAGTAAATTACTAGCATATTTTTGAGAACTAAAATTACTTTTAGTTCATAGAGTAATTGTAGGTTTTCTCTTGGCAATTTTAAAGGCTTTTACAGAGCTGACATAAATAACTAGCAGCTGAGAGAGAACTGACTTTTTGGGGCCGTAAGGACTAATAGCATCATGACTACAAAACCTTTTTCTTACCTTCATAGCTATGAAGAGTGTACATGTATTTTTTAAGATTCTCTCAGTACTTGGCAGAAATATACAATGCATTGTGTTGAGGAGGAAGGATAAGAATATTTGGCCAATTAAACCCAAGAAAAAACCCAACAAACCCAAACAAAAATACTTATCTTCTGTTACCCTTCTCTAGTTCTCTAGTCTTCCTTTTTAATTGTTTTGCTGCTTATTTGTAATCTTTTCTGTTCTTTTTATTCTCTATAATACTTTTGTGCTAGTGATCTTTGGTTTTCAAAATGAGTTTATTACACGAGCAGGACTTTTCTTAAAATACTGTTCTATTTTAGTAGAATAGAGCATTGTTAAACATTTATCTGTCTGTATAGTATCCATTTGAATCAGAAAATGACAGCTTAGTATCTAAATATGACGAGTGATGATTCATAGCAAAGCTGTCACCTTCTTAAAGTCTTCTGGATGACTTCAATTTAAATTTAAAATTTATTGACTTTTCTTTTAGGGCAGAGTTCTAAAAATGGTTTTTTTTTTTTTACTTTTTCCCCTATGTTCTTGTACACAAAAGTCAGTTGGCTGGAGGAGCTGAGGAAGATTCCTGATTGTGTAAGGGAATGGGGAAATGAGGTGAAAGAGCATGTGTCTCGCAGTCTTCATTTCCAAGGTGGTGTGATTAAATCAGATCAGCTTGTGTTAAAGCTGATTGCTTATGGCTTGCATGAAGTGTTCTTAAAATTAACAGTAGTGATCTGACTTGACCTTGTAGTAGTGATATTCCAAACAGATGCTAAAAGCCAGTCCTCACTGAAGAATTTGGGTAAGCTGCCAGTGTTTTATTTGCTTTTTTTGAGAATTGTAAGCTTTGTAATACATTTTAATATATGTGCTTGACTGTTCTAAATGAATGGTTCTTGTTGGATTCCAAATCTGTGTGGCTGGCAAAAAGAATTTCTTCCTCTTAACTGAAGCTGATTTCAGCATGGTCTTTAGTGCTGTGCATTTGACCAGAAAATGTCTGGAGTACTTTTGCATTTATTTTAAATGCCAGATTTTTAGCAGTCAAAGTTTTCATGCCACTTTTTTGGTGATGGAAATCTTTGCCATTCACTGCTGGTTGAGTTTTCTGTTGAGTTGGAAAAGGATGAGCTTCAGATTTTCCTTATATAGGTACTAAAACTTTTAATTGCAAACCAATTTCTGCTTAGGGTGTCTTCACCGTGCAAACAGAAATGTTTTAATACTGCTTTGTGAATAAAGTTGACTTGAAGAAGCTCTTATACACTCAGACTGCATCTAGGCTTGAGTTGTGTCTGTTTAGAAATGTCAGAAAGACAAACTGATCACTGACATTGTTACTTCATGTGGTTTCTAGTGTAGCTCTGACACTGCAAAGTCATAGCAGAAGCTAGAATTTTTACACTGCTATTGTGGTCACACTTTGTTTCATTTATACCCCTTTTCATCCTGTGAATGTTAGAGGGTGCAGCTTTGTACTGAATTCTAACAGCAGCTGTAAGGCAGTGTCATTCTTGCTTGAAAGTGTAATGGTGTTGACAACTTGCCAGTAAGTGTTTTTGAATGGCCCTAAGTGTCTTGCAGCTTTTTTTCTTCCCTTTCTGATTGTCTGGGTTTTTTTTTCCCTCCTTTCCTATTCTTTGCTGACCAGTGTATATCAAAAGATTTTTCCATTTGGCTAAAATCAGCTTGTTCCTTAACCACTTTTGTATTCCATATGTGTAAGCTTCTTTGGTTGTTGAAAAATCCCTGAAAAACCCAAATAAGTGATGGTAACGTCTTCACTTATTAAGTATGTCCTGCATAATCTTTTCTAATATTTGACCTCTGCATTCTAGTAAATTCTAAATACCTCTTTCCTGACTAATTTCAGAATGCTTGTCTTCATTGTGCAGGGTTGAGGAAGTATGCATCTGCTTCAATGACTGGTTCTAAAATACTGTTGTTTTCTGCCAAGCTGTATAAATTCATTTAAACAATCTGCATGTCAATTAGTGGTTAAAGTGACTTGTCTTTATTGCAGTGTCTGCTTGGTCAGTGTGGTTTGACTAACTGATTAAAGTGGATTATTTTCTTAGGAGGGGAAGTTATCTTTCGTTATGACATGTTTCTTGTCCATGGAGTCAGAAATCAGATGTGTATTCCAGATACTAATCGGTAATCTTTTCTGGGGTTGATGCAATCACATCTATTAAATGGGAATTTACTTTAAGTGAAGGATCTGAGATGGTAATGCTTTTTATAGATAAAGGCCAGCACTGCTTGGTATTCTTGTCTGTTCAGTGGTACGTGCATGGCTTTGCTCAAACAAATGATTTTCGGTTGTGAAATGCTCAAGGACAGTAACTGTATTTATATTTCTGCATTTGAGTGATGATCTCTGGTATGAGAATGAACAGCCATAAATCTAGAAGGGGCATTAGCATTGTGTAATTGTGGGCATCAAATTTAGTGTCTGAGCACGAGCACTTTATCATGTGCTGGAGGCCTCATTGATCACACTGAATCTATTTTGGGCATGTGAATTAGGTACCTGAACATAGATATTTGAAAGCTGCTTTTTCATCCTGCTACTGCTTTCCCTTGGTATTTGCCTTACTCTTGAAAGTAATGCTTTCAAAGGAGAGAGGTTGAATAATCATTACTTACCTGCTGGATTATATACATTTATTTACAGTACATGCAGCAGGCATTTGTACCACTAAACAAGAAGCAATTACAGCTCTGTTACTATTTTCCCAGATAGAATATATGGCTTTTGGGCTATAGGAATGTGATCATACAAATGGTATCATAAACAACATTTTACAAAAAGAATATAAAAGGGTTTTTTTTATGGTTAGAATTGGGTCTTATCTTAAATCTTGGCCAATTCAGTCTTCCACAGTTGGTAGGCAATGGAAGTGTTTTGGATTCATACTGTTAGAATCATAGCATCAGCTAGGTTGGAAAAGACCTTTAGGATCATGAAGTCCAACCTTTACCCCAAGACTGCCAAGTCACCACTAAACCATGTCACTAGGTGCCTCATCTCTACATGGTTTTTGAATACTTTAAGGTCAGTGATTCCACCACTGCCCTGTGCAGCCTGTTCCAATACCTGACCACCCTTTTGGTGAAGAAATTTTTCCGAATATCCAGTTGAAATCTCCCCTGGTGCAGCTTGAGGCTGTTACCTCTTGTCCCATCACTTGTTACTTGGGAAAAGAGACCAGCCACCTCCTTTCTCCATCCTCCTTTCAGGTAGCTGTAGAGAGTGATAAGGTCCCCCCTGAGTCTTCTCCAGGCTAAACAACCCTGGTTCCTTCAGCCGTTCCTTATCAGACTTTTGCTCCAGATTCTTCCCCAGCTTCTTTATCCTTCTCTGGACCTGCTACAGCACCTCAGTGTCTCACTCGTAGTGAGGGGCTCAGAACTGAACACAGGATCTGAGGTGCGGCCTCACCAGTGCCAAGTAAACAGTGATGATTGCTTCCTTGGCCCTGCTGGGCACGTTATTGCTGATACAGGCCAGGGTGCTACTGGCCTTCTTGGTTGCCTGGGCACAAGCTGTCTTGTGTTTAAACTCTGTCAGTCAGCACTCACAGGTCTTTTTCCATGAGCAGCTTCCCAGCCACTCTTCCCCTAGCCTGTAGCATTGCAGGGGGTAATTGCCCAGATGCAGGACCCAGCACTTTACCTTCTTGAACCTCATGCCATTGGTCATAGCCTATGGATCCAGCCTGTCTGGCTTTGCAAAGCCTTCCTATCCCCCAGTAGATTAACACTCCCAATCAACTTGGTGTCATCTGCAAATTTACTGAGGGTGCATTTGATGTCCTTATCCAGATCATTAATAATTACATTAAACAACACTGGCACTAACACTGAGCCCTGGAGGGACACCACTAGCGACCAGTCGCCAACTAGATGTGACACCATTTATCACCACTCTTTGGGCTCTGCCATTCAGCCAGTTTTTAACCTAGCAAAGAGCATACCTATGGCCAAGCCATGAGCAGCCAGTTTCTCCAGGAGAATGCCGTAGGAGACAGTGTCAGATGCTTTACCAAAGTCCAAATAGACAATGTCCACAGCCTTTCCCTCATTAACCAGGTGGGATACCTTCTTGTAGAAGGAGAACAAGTTGGTCCAGCCCTTCCTGAGCCCATACTGACTGGACCTGATCTGGTTTTCAAACCTCACATGCTGTGTGATCTCATTTAGGATGATCTGCTTCATGACCTTCCCCAGCGCTGAGGTCAGGCTGACAGGCCTGAAGTTCTTGGGGTCTTTCCTCCTGCCCCTTTTGTAGAGAGACCTCACGTTGGCCAGCCTCCAGTCCCCTGGGACCTGCCCACTAGACCAGGATTGCTGATAAATGATGGAGAGTGGCTTGGTGAGCTCCCTCCTTAGGAAGGGACAGACAAAAAAGCACCTGGGTGGTTCGTTTCCTGAGCAGCAGTAGTTGAAATTGGCTTTTTTGAAAGGTGGGTAAAGATGTTTATAGGTAGTATATGCTAGTTAATAAAAGTAAATTAATTTACATATTTAAATAAATGTGCCATACAAACCTTTGGGTATTTGTAATACCTGCATTAATGGAACTTTAATGGACTCCTGTCTGCAGATGGATATAGATCATAGAAGGCTTTTTTTTGAGAGAATATAAGAAAACCATGTCTATAGCTTCTTAGGAGGCTTTCTTTTAGCAAGCCTTTATGTTACTCTTTCATTATTGAGTAGTTCAGTCGCAATATCTGTAAGAAAAGGAAATCAGAATTCTTAACCTTTTTACTTCACAAGAATTTGCAGAGACAGTGTACAAGGCAGGATTGTCTGAAAGAAACATTTTCTAATGAGTGAATGGTACAGTATGGGGAAGTACCACACAGGTTTTTGCTCATGATTTCTTAATTCTCTATCTTTTCCTTTGAAAACATGAATCTTTAACTGTGGACATCAAGCGTTCCTTGCATACTATCCAGCATAAAATATTACATTGACAATTTTTGTTTTATTAATGTTCTCTAAGATAAATTCCAAATAGCTGTTGCATAAATATGATGGATTCTGGTACTCAGATTGATTTTTAAAGCAACAATTAATGCATTTTGAAGAATGTTTTGTGCTGGTTTTCAGTTTTTTCATCTCAGGCTAGCAATGATGAATCAAGTAGTGATGAACCGAGCAATCAGTCCAGTTCCACAGTACGAAAACGTCGGGCTAAGAAGAGGCTGATCCCCAGCTCTGAGGCTGAGGGGGCATCACCTGCTGAACCAGAGTCTGAGCCTCCTGGGGAAGAGCAGCACAAACGCCAGTTCAGTAGTGGCCTTAACAGATGCATCATACTGGCTTTGGTGATTGCAGTCAGCATGGGCTTTGGACACTTCTATGGTGAGTTTATAGAAAACAAAATACACAGAATTAACATCTAATGTAAAAAATACCATTTTATTGTGACCCTGTTTTTTCAGTGTTCTCTGTTAACAGTCTAAACCTAAAAAAGAGAAAAAGCAACTGCCAATGTATGGATAATATAGAGAGGCCCTTCAGCAGTTCAATTGTATTTACTATATGCTAATTTAAAATTAAAGGAAATAAATTAATTTTGGTTGCCCTTCCAGATGGAAATTCCTTACTGTTCTCATGCTGCAGTGTGTACCCTTCATTTTTCCATCTTTCCTTTTGAAATTAATTTGGGGTAGTGTTTTACCATTTGTAACAGTATTCAGAGTTATTCCAGGCTTCTGCCCCATATATACTCCTTGTGAAACATACCATAAAAAGCAAGGCATATTTTTTACGAGAGTCCATAGTATCATTATTTTTCTCTCTCTGTTGGGGAAAAGTGTGCTGTAGTTGTCTTTGCAATTCTGGAATGGTTTAGGGAATGCTGGAAAGCAGCAGTTTTCCGGTGTTGAGTACATTGCCTAAAGTTAAGCATTACACAGATTGTTCTTATATTTAACAAAACAACAGAACTTGTTCCAGACCTAAATGTACATAGTGGAATCCATCCTGATCTTCTAAGATGCATGTGCAATGATAAAAATTTTAGAGGGCATTTATTTTCAACAGTAATTTTTCCTAAGTAGATTTAGTTTTATATGGAAGTGTGCCTTCCTAAGACCTGTGATTCAGTTTGAAACTGGGAATATGATTCTAACTGCATTTGGTTATGGCTAATTGTTAGGGGTCTAAATTTTGACACTGGAGATTTATACTAATTTTCACTTGGCACTTTTTTTTCTTAGGTAAACCTGAAGGTAAGTCACGAGTGGGTGCTGTGTTTGCATTCAGATTTACTTTATAAATAGTGTGTATGTGTACACATGCATCCATGTATGTATGCATACTTATATTAAAAAAATAAATAAATCAAGTCTTAGGAATTACAAGTATATGCAGGATTGTAGGAATGACTAATTCAGTCATGTAAAATACTATGATGTAAACACTAATGTCTATTGACATGCTAGACGCAGAGGTAAATGGAAAAGCTGAAGTTAGGAAGCCCTTGCCAGAAAAATTTCTCCCTGTGGACAATAAGATATTTCTGTTTTTTATTTAACCAAGGTCTGAAAAAGGGAACATTGCTGTATTGCTGGGGATTTGGTTAGATTACTTACAAAACCTAAAGGGTACTATGACTTGGAGTACCAGCTGGGAACACAAACCAATTAGTGAGGGATGGTACCTCATTACATGCATTTTCAGTGTCTTTGATACTCTTTCTGTGTTGCCTAATGTCTTTTTTTGCTTTAATGTCTTACTGTATCTACCAGTTATGATTATTGATAAGGAGAGAAACAGTTTCAAGTGTTTTTCTGTAATTCAGGCTCCTGTTAACATGAACTCTTTACACTAAAGGATTCTTCAGATGCAGTCTTCAGGTTCTTAGGATCTATGGAATTCTTCAGAGGTATCTATAAAACATAAACATGGAAATCAAATTTATTGTCGGTATACTCAAATTCATTTACACAAGGATCTGTGCTCACAGAGTTTATTAGGACTCTGTAAACTTAAAAACAGTGCTGCAAAAACATTGCTTTCCCTTAGCTGAAGCGAGGTTCAGCTGGTTTAGTAGAGCATTGTCTATTTTTAAGTTCATACTTGACAATACATTAAATAGAAATTCAGAGCACAGAAAATTCCTTGGCATAATAGTCATTACAGAATTTCTTCTGTTTAATAATACACCCTTTTCCTTTACATACAGAAATAGAACTCTGCATATGCTGCACTGGTTTTGAAAGAAATACCTAAAACTTGCTGTTGCCATCTGCTGTAGGGTCAATTCAAGAGAATCTTTAAAGCAAAGAAATAGAAACTCTATCAGTGTTAAAAACTGATAGGTAAAAAAGTACCAGTAAATAAGTTTTACTTGATGAAAAAAATTGGTGGCTAGTGCAATGAAGAGATCTTTTCCAAAAACCAGTATGTCTCAGCCTCTGACAATTGAAAAATAAGATACTTACTTACTCTTTAGCCTTCACTCATTACAAGAATGACAAAACAGGCCCTGCAAATACTTCCTGCCTTGTAAGCAATGTGTAATAACTCTGTTTCTGCATGGAAATTTAAATACTGTGCTAATGTCCTCTCATTCATGTAACTTAACAGTAAATGTTGTAGTTTTGAGGTGGATAATGCATGGACTAATGGTCTCCCTTTTATCCTGGTTGGCTTGCACATTACTGAAAAATGACAGAAAAGTTGCATGTATCCTTTCCTACAGTAACTTCTGTTGTGTTACATCTAACTTATTTCTATGTAGTGTTCCAAAATTCCTTCATTTGCTGTCATCAAAGAAAAGACAGTGCAATAGTGAACTTTTTGGGTCTGAGAAATCCTTTATCTCTGTGAGAGACAGCATCAGTACATAACAGTCTGGGTTTATAGTCTTTATTTTGTTGCAGCTAAACAGTTGCTAGTAAGTGCTGGGCAAAAATTGCAAGTAAGAATGCTTTTGAATTTGCGGAGAAAATGAAGATGAAGTTTGGGTTCAGCAGTTTCTTTTAACTGCTTAATGCAAGTCAGACTATCAAGAAAAGGTTTTTTATCTTTGTAGGTACAATACAGGTCCAGAAACGTCAGCAGCTGGTGACAAAGACACGTGAATTAAAGGATATGAAAGAGGACCTTTACCAGTGCCAACAAGAGCAAGGAGATAAAGGGTATCATAAAGTGGGGGTAGGTATGAGTTTAACTGAAAGCTACTGGGTTATTCTGTCATGTCTGTATCTTACACTAAGTGAAATTAATTTGTCACACAAATCTATTACATGTTTTTCTACAACAAGTTCTTTCTGACAATGTAATTTTCCTTTCCCCTTGACAAAGATTTTTTATTTTTTCAAATTTGTTGTTGGAATGTGTTTAAACATACTGGGTTTATGTATGTAGTCTGGGAGCTATGCAGACACAGAGGTTGTCTCTTTCCTATGGCATAATGCCAGGTTGTCATTAATGAAGACAGCTGAAGTAGAACAGGCTGGTAAAAAACTATTATAAGTTTATAATTTGCTTTTTAAATTGTCAAAGGTTATTTTTTTTTTTAAATACTTGACCTGTAGTCTCTTAGGTTTTTACTATTAGATTACCCAGAGAGAAGATTAGGGAGTGCTTTGTGTGTGTGTATGTGTGCAGTTTGAGTGTTTTTTCATTTATGTTGTTGATAGCAGCATCCATATACAATCCAATCTGTTTAGTTTGAGAGTTTGTCAAGGATGTCAAAGTGTCTGGGGAGATCCTTTTGAGTTAGGATATTGTTACATGAACACCTATCTTCAACAACAAATTTGATTCAAAATTGGTTCCTAAATTTCTGTCCCAACTGCTCAATGCCCTTGCTTCTGCTAATATAATTTGGTTTGTAATCTGTAAACCCAGTTTGCTAAACATAACTCAAGAAAAATCAGACAGGCACATTTTCATTTCCTTTTAGAATGTTACAATTCATGTACCTAGTTAAATCAATACAAGTGAGGGGTGATGACCTCTGGTTAGAAGGGGAAGCCTCTCACATGGTCTTTGTTGCCAAGGAAGTGTTTGTGTGCATATCCAAGATAAACAAGCTAGCTCAGTTTTTGCATCTTGCTGCAACATGTGTCACTGCATCCGAAATGATGAGTAAACTCTGCCTGGGCTAGCTTAGTGTCATGGTTTAAACCAAACCAGAATTCAGCACCATGCAGCCGTTTGCTCCACATCCCCACCCCTTTCCCATCCAGGCAGGATGGCAAGGAGAAAATCAAAGGAATGTAAATCCCACGGTTTAAGATAAGAACAGTCCAATAACGAAAATGTAATACAAAACTACTACTACTACCAATGATGATAAGGAAAATAACAAGGGGAGAGAATATAAAATTGTTAGGGGAAAGGAAAACAGCAATAAACACGAGTGATGCACAGTACAATTGCTCACCACCCGCTGACTGATACCCAGCCTGACTGGAGCAGTTATCTGCCCTTCCCCCAGATAACTCCCCCCCCAGTTTATATACTGGGCATGATGTGCTGTGATACGGAACATCCCTTTGGCTAGTTTGGGTAAGGTGTCCTGTCTGCTTCCTCCCAGCTTCTTATACCCCTTCTCAATGGCAGAGCATGAGAGACTGAAAAGTCCTTGATCAGAGTAAGCATTACTGTAAGCAACAACTAAAACATTGGTTTGTTATCAGGATTGTTCTCAAACTAAAGCCAAAACACAGCACTGCACCAGCTACTAGGAAGGAGAAAAATGACTTACAGCTGAAACCAGGACACTTAGTCTTTCAGCTTTCTAGCTGAAATTGTAACAAATCTAATTGTAGTATTTTTGCTTGTTTCTTCTTGCTTGTATTAGTCACTCAAGGCAGATTTTGCCACATGTTTATCCTCTACTGAGGTGGAGAAGAAATCCTTTGAATCTCAAAAAAAAAGTCTTGCTGCAGAAAATCAGCACTTAAGAGAATCTCTAGAGAAGGAAGAAAAAGCTTTGGCCTCACTTCAGGAAGAATTAAGGAAGCTAAGACAACAAATTAGAAACTTAGAAGATAAAGGTACTAGCACTGAGTCTATTGTAATGGAAAATCAAAAACTAAGGGAACATTTAGAAGAGGAAAAGCAGAGAAACCACAACTTTCTTAGGCAAAAGGAAACACTCTTTGCAGAGGCACAGATGTTAAGGAGAGAATTGGACAAAGAACGTCATGTTACAGAAGCTCTAAAAAAAGAACTGGAACAGTTAAGTTCTCGTCAAACACCTGACAATGCTAATGAAGATGATGATACATTAAGAGAAAATCAAGAAATAGAAGCTCTGCGAGGACGACTAGTAGAACTAGAAAAAAAACTAAACTTTGAGCAGCAACGCTCTGACCTGTGGGAGAAGCTGTATGTTGAAGCCAAAGACCAAACTGAAAACCAGGAAATGTATGAAAAGGGACAAAAGAAAGGTGCTAAGGGGCAAAGTAAGGCTAAAAAGAAATCAAAGGAATCATTTTTTGGTTCAGTTAAGGAAACTTTTGATGCTATGAAAAATTCCACTAAAGAGTTTGTAAGACACCATAAAGAAAAGATTAAGCAGGCTAAAGAAGCAGTGAAAGAAAACCTGAAAAAATTCTCTGATTCTGTCAAGTCTACATTCAGACACTTCAAAGATACCACAAAAAACATCTTTGATGAAAAGGAGAAGAGGTCAAATGATAGAAGACATGAGGCAAACAAGAAAGCTCGAACTTTTTATCGAGAACATACCTCTTACGAGAGTCCGAAGCACATGCATTACAGGGGACCTAATGTGGCAAAAGAATTCAGAGATGGAAGAAAACATCAGTTTACAACCTTTGAAAAAGATACAGATTCACAGAGATGTCCCAATGATCCTCTGTGCAATAGAAAACAACAGTTTGGCCTAAAGGGCTGCTCCGGTATTTTTGAATGTGCTCATCAAGAATTCATTAGTCTCTTTAACAGAGTATCAGATCCTATCAGGGTGGATGAATTTAATCGGCTAATGAGAAAGTATTTGCAACAAGTTGTACATAATTTCCATCACTGGAGAGAACTAGAAAATTTCATCGATAAGTTTTTTCATAATGGGATATTTATACATGACCAGATGCTCTTCACTGATTTTGTTAATGATGTCAAGGATTACCTGGAAGATATGAAGGAATACCAAAATAATAATGAAAAGGTTTTTGAGGATTTGGATAAATACATCTACAGATACTACTTTCATTATGATAATTCACCCCAGTATGGACCCAGGTTTGTTTCCATGTTTCCTGAACTTGTTAACATAATTAAGTAGTCTTTGTGAAGTCAACTAGTGTCTCTTTTCTAATAGGCAGTCTTCTGGTGTGTTTGTATCTTGTAGCTTGTGTGTATGTCTGTGCACATACATATATACACACGCTAGAAGACTTTCTGAAGGGCTCAGTAGAAATACCAGATTGTGTTGTATTAAGTGGATCTGTAGTACCTTATAAATCTTGTGTGTGGGATGTTAGTCTGGGAGGCACTACAGATTCACCGTATGCAACACAAGCTAGTATTTCTATTTAAGTTTTCAGAAAACTTGTAACTGCAAGTGGGATTACTTTAGATTGAACAGCTATGTTTGTTTGTCTGAGGGATTGAAGGAGGAAGCATTAACTAGGACTTCCTCGTTGTCCTTCATTGAATGACAAGGTTTTGGGATATATTTGAGCAGTCTCAAAGTCCCGTTCTGGGAGGGATGTTCCTTGATGGCTTTTGAGGAATTTTGCTACTGTTATAGCTTACTGTAATGCTGAGTCTGTGTGCTCAGAGCAGAGCTACTCAAATGGTAAGCTTTAGCTCAGATTCTGACTCTAACTAAATGTTGTTCAGACTTGCTTACAAAGGTCCTTGCCATGAATTGGTTCCTACATCACTTTGCCATATTTAAGGGTATTCTCGGGGCTTCTACAGGGTTGTGATGTGCTGCCTGGCTGGCCCAATGGAGCTAGATGTAGTAGACTCTTTTACTGCATTGGCTTTGGTGAAAGAAAATTAAGCAAGCAGCCTTAGTATAGTGTGGAACTTGTTCTTTCTGTAACACCTGTGTATATTTTATGTGGCTTTTAATATCATTGCTTTTACAAAATTGGATATATAGTCTCTTGTGCTACTGTTTATTCTGATCAGGTAAGATAGGTAACTAATATATAATACACAAGAAGTTGTCCTTGTAGACATTAATAGGACTTTTCTCTGTGCTGGCATTCAGTGCAAAGTATATTTTGTATTTAGATTGAGGCGCAGCTCCTGAGTCAGGTTTCTTTTCTGGACTAATTATTTCATGTGTTTATTGCAGCATAAAATGAACATTTAACCACTTTGGGGTTACTGAGTGATTGTCAGGTAGTACTTCCTCTTGTTAAAAGTTCAACCATGAGGATGATACTCCTATTACCAGCTACCAAGTAGCCTTTTTAATACGCAGTTTTGGCAAACATATGGTGTAAGTTTTGTTTTTATTTATAGTCTGAATACTTCTATTTTATCATTAAAATGAGTTTTTAAATAATACTTTAATTTTGAGCATTTTAATTCAGTTTGCAAAAAACCAGAAGTTACTCATTTCCTGAAAGCATTATACAGATGTTTGTGTGATACTGAGGATGAAAATAGTCTTAATTTAGCTTAGCAGAAGGCTGGGGATGCTGGTCACATGGTAACAGCATGTAGTATAATTGCACTGTTTACATCAAAACCTGCAACAATGAGCATCAGTATTTTGTCAGTGCCCCCTCTCTGTGTATAAATGTAGTTATAGTACATGAAAACCCATGAAGTACCCATGGTGCACAAAGCCTGCTTCCCTGAGGGTTTGTGAAGTTTTTCATTATTTTTATAGAGCAACTGAAAAACAGATCGAGACCTCATTCAAGCATCACAGAAGGGGGTAATCAAACAGCTGCTTACCTGGCTTTATTCTAGAAAGAACTTTGGGCAAGCAGCTGCAGAGCATTTTTCTTTCAAGAAAGGATTTCTTTTAAATGTACCACCTTATTCATGATTTCAACAAACAAATACCACCCCCACCCCCATTTTGCTTACAAGAGAAAGGACTACTTTGATACTAATTTTGGGGGGTTTTCAGTCATACTCAGCATGTTAAAAGCTGCTCTTGGCAATGTAACTGTGTTTCAAAATGCTTTTAGAGGTGCTTTTTGTAAGAGTGGTAATAAGCTTTTGTTTACTCCTTGCAGTCGACCTAAAAGGCCTTCTTATACACAAACTGAAAATTCCAGACATGAAAAACAAGCTCAGAAGTACCACCACCGTAATAAAAGAGAAGGTAAATGGCAAAAACATGGTCGCACTAATGGAAGACACATGGCAAATCTTGAAATAGAATTGGGGCAATTACCCTTTGATCCCAAATACTGAGTAATTTATGGTAAAAATGAAATTAGAATTCACATCCTCTCCAGAAACTAATTGCTTTCAACAAAGCAGCAAGATGCAAGTTCTCTTCTCTAAATAATTTGATTTTTACAAATTTTTGTTAAACGGCTGAAGTCAAGCTTTCCAGTTTGCATATTCTGTACTGTTGCTTTAACTGTTCTTTGGAAGCGATAGTTGGGTGCCAGCAGTATTGTTCCAGAAGTTAGGCATGCAGTGACTTGTGTGTGAAAAATATGCTTAATTGCATTCCATTAGCGTAGTTCAAGCTTGAGTCATGCATAATGTACCAATAATTAACTCCAATGTTTGCTATACTAACTTCATCTCATCCTTCAAAAAATAGGTCTTCATTATGGCTACATTATGGTAATGTATTTGTTAGTGTTTTGTAATCTTACACTTGCTTCTTGTCTTTGGGGGGTGGTGTTCAAGAGCCTGTTGAATTGTGAAGAATGTGCTCTGCTGCATCCTAATCAGCTTGCTGATTTAAGCACTTGAAATGTCTTGCCTATCTGCATATTGTAGAACAAAATAAAAGAGACATTGTGGGTAGAAGTGTTTATTTATAAAACAACCTGGCATAGCTGTACAGAGCTATAAAAATGGCCCGGTCTCTGCTTTTTTTATTGCTTAGTCATATGGTAACTTTGGTCTTCCTAAGGTTTTCCAGTGTTACAACATAGGTCAGCAGCCCCACCCTGCCACACTACTACTGTAGTTGCCTTCAGGAACACGTTTATGTGTTTCCAGATAGGCAATGGCTGCCTGATCAGACCTCCCCATTTGACTTACCCGGTTTTAGACTCACTACGCTCTCCGTTCTGAAGTACAATCTCTTCTAAGCATAGTACTGCTATACAAAACTGATCTCATTTGGTCTTAAGTCTAGAAACAGATCTTCAGGTGTGATTCACTTCAGTGTTTTTCCTGTAGATGTAGATGTGGCTTCCAATTCGTCCTTGAGGAATGTGAGTGTGAAAGACAACGGCTGTTTTCTCATAGCCTCTTAAAGCTAGAAATGATGATATTTCCTGTAAATGAACATACATTGGTTTCCACAGTCAGAAAGAACAGTTGGAAACATCAGAGTAGTGTTCCAGACTCCTCTGAAATTATCAATTCAACTGTCCCCTGGAAGTTTTATCCTTTATTTTAAGAAAGACTGCTAGAAAAAGAGGTACCAATCCTGACTGATCCTATCCAGTGTGAAAATTTAAACACCACTGAGTAAATATACTTCATAAAGAACTGAGGGGAAAAGGTAGTCTAACTGCAGGCATTTTTGCTTGCCATTGTTGCTTACTTAAAAGTCCTGGGAACAGACTGTGCATTTACTTTAATATGGCTTGAAAAGAATTCTGTAAAACATTACTTCATGGCATCTAGTCATAGCACAGAGGAGACTGCATACATGAATGTGAAGTATATGTATCGCTGGAATGGTATCTGTATTACAGACTAAATGGTTTAGTTTTAATTTAAGCTGTTATAAGAAGTTGTGGACAGCAGTTTCCAAAAAACTGTAACTCCTCCCTAATTTATTTTGTATCTTGACCTTAAAACTAGTTTGTTTGATTTTGCAGTTACCATACCTGTTCTAGCACACTGAAGAAGATCAAGTGACTGGGTAATAACGTATCATTGTAAAACTCCTTATTAAGCCAGCCAAGTGGATCAGAGTAAAATACATCTGCTTCATCAATATAGCTCTCATTTCCAGTTAGGTCTGGGGGACACTGAAGAAATCTCATTTTTAGAGGACAGTGAACATGACTAGAGGGACAAACAAAACAAACACTTCAGGATAAACTGACCAATATCTAAGATTTGAAGTGACTCATCACTTACAGATACCTCAGTCAAAGCCAAAATCAAATAATTAGGATTTTTTTTTACCCCAGAGTCCCATTTTCTTCCCTCTGTACCTCATATGAAAGCAAAAGTAGAACAAGTGGATTCACCTCCAAACTGTTTTGACTATGTGATTAGAAGTTCACAGAAAGCATAACATCGGTTTCTTGAAAAGGTACTTTCCCATACCAGCTTCACTGTTCGTATCTGCTTTTACATTTGTTTACTTGCCAAGATCTATTACAGACTTTTCAGAATAATGACCTTGGTCATTGAATGTTGTAATTACATTACTTTCTAGCAGAAGAAGTTAAAATTAACAGATTGATTGTAACAATTACTCTTTAGCTTTGCTACAGATAAATGAAGCAGTATGAATTACTTTCAGAAGTCATATATCCTCATACAAAGCTATTTTACAAAAGCTGAATAAAGCTTAGATATTAAATTTTATTCTGTAGTATAAGCATCTGGCCTATTTCCGTGATTCATTCTATATTATCTGTATGAAAAATTAAAACTTCTTGTATAGGTCTATCCTCAGGAAAAAAACCCACTTTAATATCCGCTTAAATGTATGGATTTTAATATAGTACACTGTTCACTATTTTAATACCTGTAATACGGAGTAGAATGGCACGGCATCATGAAGAAGACAAAAGCTTGGGACTGGTAAGAGTTATTACAGAGTTGCTGTATGTGGTTCATAACATCAAGAGGGCCTCGCTGGTGAATCAAGCCTGTGTACAGGGCTGGGACTAAGTTTGATAAAAGCAGGAAACTTGCTGCAGATTTCTTCCATGCTTTCAAGTGTTTCAAGGAATATCCTATAGACACATTTGAGAAGGTTTTATAAAGAAAGAATCCAGTTCCACACAGTATTTTTGAAAGTACCGTAACTTCTTAGAAAACCATTACTTGGTTGGTAACAAAATACCTTGCTTTGAAGTAATTTAATAGTGTTCTTGGTCTTTGCTCTTTGAATGGGAATTCAAAGGTTAGAATTTGTCTTTATTAACTATTGGATTTAACAGTGCAAATGTTAAGCCCATACCTGTTTTTTTGAAGTACAGAAGTATGATTTCAAAGCCAGTGCTTTGTCTCTTTAGAGCTTAAATTGCTGGTGGGGAAAAATAATCCATTCAGTAGTTTGGATGAACGTGTTGACTTTTTGATGTGTTCTGATTCACTCTTGTCCAAGTCGAGCCAGAATAAATGGCAACTACATGTGCTTTGGTATGGCTGTGGTGGTCTTCCTTTCCAACATGCTGAAAGCTACGGCATTTTCTTCTTGCTACTTGTTTTTAGGCTACTAATCCTTAGAAAAGCTTACCCCTCTGTCTTTTCCTGTTTCTCATCCCTGCCCTTTCCTCCCTGCTTTTCTTGAAGGAGCCAATAACAGGGTGAGACATTTATTCTGGTGGGAGATAGCTGTATAAACCTGTTTCTCACAACCACAACTTAGATGAATCTGGCACAGAAGGCAGCTTCATGTTGCAGCCAGTTTGGAAACACTCATCAAGTCATGTGCTTGTCAGTATTAGGAGATAAAAATATTGTATGCAGCCTAGCCCTGTGACCACCTTTACTGAATCACAGAAACAAGTTAGAATAGGCCTGTTCCAGAAGGCATTAACAAGTTAAGTTAAGTTAGTCTTCAACTGGTCTGTTCTGACAAATTGCAGATCTTAATCTCAGATGAAAACAAAGTCCCCTAATTAGTCTGTGGTTTAAGCTTGAGTGGAAATATTATATTATAGGCATTTTTTTTTTACTACTTCTGTGAAACACTCCTAATTTATCTTTAACTGTGCTTGGAAAAGACTTCAGAATTCATGTGGGGTTTTTTTTCTGCTTTTATTTATAATGCTTTGAGCAGTTTAAAGACCGCTTTATAACCACTGAGTTACCAGAAATAACTTTAGTTATTTTTTTCGTTACTACAGGATCCAAATGTGAGTAATCAGCTCTTGAGAAATTGTGCGGATGAGTCCCTTGTAGACATGAAAGTTGAGGGATATTAACAAAGAACAGTGGTCTGACTGGAATTTTTATGCATGTGAGGTAGAACTGGTTCATCTTAAATCTGCTCTTGAACTAAGCCAAGACATATTACGTATCTGATCTCATCAGACAGCAGAATTATTGAAATAAGATTTACTTTTGTTTAGCCAAACAGGTTAAAGAAAACTACAGATTTCATTGGTTCATCTGTTTTGAACTTGTATTTAAGCTACAGCAATGCAGTTTCATGTTTCACAAGTTTTAATATTTCCTTTGTAACTTTTCATCATACTAGACTTTACATCTTTTCCTACAGATACACTGTTGTAGTTAATACCTAGTTTTCTTAAATATAAAATACTTCCTAGCACCATCTACTAACACATATGGATCTATCAACGATAATTTTAAGTTTTGAATACTTGGTTTTAATCAATACTCAAAAGGCACTTGTTGAGCATATTTGAGAGAACTGGGTGGAAAAATACTACAAAGGAGACAAGGAACAAAATTCACTGCGAGGGTGTCATTGCTAAAATGTTAGAAGTCACTGAGGCAAGTTGTGTATTGTTTTGCAGGATGTACTTTTATCTGTGCTAAGGATTCTCCATCTGTGCTTCTGTCACACTGTCTGTAATTTTTTTTTACTTCTTAACTAAGAAAAGGTTGGGCTAGTTTTAAGAATCCTTTGTCAAATACCTATATTGACTATTAATGGTCTCTCTTTAGGTAAAAATTAGATACAGGGAGGGTTGCAAGATATTTGAAACAATGCTTACCACAAAAAAATATGCAAAATGGCAGTACTGGGTAGATGAACCTGAATTCTTTGTGGCTCAGCGTGCTGTAATAAAACATATAACACTACAGCGAGAAAGTTACATGCATCACTTCTGTTGACAAAATGTGTTTTTTAGAGCATGAAGGGCTTGAGGAAAAAGCACTTGCCTCTACTAAAAAGCTTTTGGCATGACAGCAGTTTAGAGTAAAAATCCAAATTGTCACTTAAGAACATAGTGAGTACATTAAGTTAAATTGTTACTTTAAACCAAGCACTAATAAAATTACCTGGCTACTACTCTAGCAATTAAGTGGGCTGAATCTATGACTGCAAGATACAACTTAGCTAGTACTTGACCAATTTGCTTTCTGTAATAAAACAATAAAAAGTGTGGATGAGAAGCTAAGATTCAAGTACACATTTATATCTAATAAAGAAACATTCACCTCTGCTAATACAACTTGACACAATTTCCCAAACCAGATTAGGATATGCTTTTGGGGACTACTGCAAGACTCATGTCAGGTAACTGAACAGGTTCTTGTAAGACTGAGGGAGTAGAAAAGGCCTAAATCCAATAGAGCTACACCCAGTTCTAAGTCAGTAAGAAGAGCCATTTTCAGCCTTTCTACTGTTTTTGCTATATTCTGCTAATATGTAATCTAATATCATTTATTGCTTTGTATTATTTGGTATTTATTAATTTGCTGTATCTTTTCTTGTCTCAGTGTCTCTCATTTAATTCAGATACTTAGAAACAGTTTACCTTCTCTGTACTTCTTACCTTAAAATGAGACATACAGTCAGTCCTGTGACAGATTTTAGCATCTGTGTGTAGACTTATGAATAGAGTAAGTTTTAGAGGCCTAAGAACATCTCATCTTACTGGGGAAGTATTAAAGAACCAAATGCAATGGTATTTTTGTTAACAAGCATCTAGTAAGTATAGTTTTCTAACTCGTTCCATTATTGCTTAAATACCTCTTAAGTAACTGGCTGGTTGGGTTAGTTAGAGTTTGAGTTCACACTCCTCCCCCACCCCCTTTTCCACTGAATTTCATGCAGAATTACTTGATTCTGTAAGGGTCTAATAAATTCTAAAAATGCATGCTTGGTAGCAATGTAAGAAATAGGATTACATAAAATTACAGACATTATTGAATAACTGGCTGCATTTCTTGGAGTGTTTGAATAGTTCAAAGTTTGCTATCACTTAACCTGAATAACCGTGCTTTTTGTTTTCTAGAGGTGACATGAGCTTTGAAAAGAACACAACCAGTGAAAGATAGCAGTTAGATTTAGGAGAAATTACCTGTACACCAACACTGTCCAAATCACTGCCATTAGAAAGATGCGATACCTTTTTGGTGCCAACACACAGCCATGAACAAAAAAAGGCAGATGGGTACCCAAGATGACTGGTAGTCCCTGAGTGAAGTACCAGTGCCAAGGATGAGATCCATAAAACGTTCCAAAATTTTGCAGCACGTTGAATTTCAAGAAGTTCAGCTGAACCAGTACCCACTGGGAGATTTTGGGGGAGGGGGAGAAGTTAAATACAAATCCAGAATGAAAACCAGCAGCTAAGTTGAATTACACAGTTATCACTGGCCTTAAATGATACAGTATTTTCATTCATGCTTACTTTCTACTAGGACTCCTCACACAGATTTCCTACATTTAGCAATTAAACACAGGCATGTGTAAGTTTTGTCACTTGTTGATAACTGTTGATATATATATGCTGACCATATACCAATTTTAAGTAACAGTCCATCATTTAAAATAACTGAATAGTCAGTGTTTAAAGAGATTTATGGCTTAAGATGTATTTAGAGATGATAGGCCAAATATTCACAGAAGTAACAAGTTAGAGAAGTCTAAAACATCTGCCCATGTTGATATACTGAAACCCAACCTTCTCCATGTAAATCAAATTTAAAACAACTTACCTCACCAAAAAACACACGGTCAATTATTAAAGAGGTTCCTATTGTGACCAGTCTGCAAAAATGGAAAGTTGGTTGCACTGATATTGGTTGGATTGCTTTTGCATCAGATTTACTCTTCTCCAAATAGCTGTCAAAACTCCGATTCCTAATCCTTTTTGCAATTATCCATACTTGTGGCCATTGGCCATCACCTGGTATCCTTGGCACAATCCCAGATTAAGCTGGAATGGTGTTCGTGGCTTGCCCTCATGAGATCTCTTCTAGTGCTGTTTTGCAATGTATACATTAATTGAAAGCAAGTGTGCTCCTTCTTTCAGCTTTTGTAAAGGATCCTATTTTTGTCCTTGTTTATTAGATCAGACTTTTTGGGTTGTCTGCCTTTGCAATAGTAAAATTAGTCTTACAATACAGCTGTGCACAGTCATAGTTTAAATTCAGGAAGAACTTACCCTACTGGAATGCAGCTGTGTAGGATAAAGTCTGCTTTCCTCTGTTCTTGCAAAAAATGACTGAAGACCAAAGGTATCCATGGGATAACAGCAGTAGGACGAATAACAATTGCAAGTGCTATCAAAGCTAAATATTTGCACCTAGAATGACGGAACGTAAGAAAAACATACCTTTACCAAAAGACTTGGTCAGTTGTTTTGCAGATGATGACATTTCAACAATTTAAATACCATCATGTCTCTGACCAAAATTTTTCATGCTACAGATAACTCCAATTCTCTCAGTGCAAATACTTCTGTATCTTGCAGGTACAACAAAAATAAAAGATATTTTTCCTTGGAAGGCTGCCAAGTACATAACTGCTTTATATGCAGTGGATTTGCTAACTAGAAGTACATATTTGCTTAAAATAGCTGGTAAGGAAAGTAATTACTATGAATTCACCTGTATCTGAACCCAAACAAGCTCTAGCTATCTTTTCCTGAGTTACCACAAATGCCAATCCTTTAAAGCCCAGTTTAAAGTTTCCCATAAAGTAGTAATTTGTACAAGGGAACTGGGTAATAGTTATTTTAAATACCAGCTCTATCATGGCTTCAATTTAGAGGAAATATAACTGCTCTTTCCCCCATGATATAGAGCTCTTGCTACAGGAAGCAGGTGATTTTGATTGCCTTATATTTTAAGATAAAAGTTAGCATTTTAAACAGTGTCAGTAGATTGGTGTTATCCCAAGCCAAAAAATTATCAGTACTGTTAGTAGAAAGCTGCTCACCTGCTCCCCATCTTTGAACCTCTTACTGGATAGCAGGAAAGTGCAAAAATGGTAAGAAGAGTTTCCATGGTGTTTGTTAGAGTTCTGGTACAGGAATACCATGTAAACCAGGAACACAGCTGGCAGAAGTACTGAAAAGAATGATGAACAAACTTATGCACAGGGAGAAAAGTTAAATACTGTTGTTTAAATGAAGGTGATGATGCTCATTCTGGAGATAATGCTAAAGGACTTACTGTCATTTTGCTGTTGTTCACACTGCAGCAAACAGTGTTTATTAACATGCATAATTGTTTTTAAAAGCCGAGACTCACCACCCACTTGGCTGTTTCTGCATTTTCAAGGTGTCGCACTAGTGAGTAAAGCTTCACATCAGCAAAAGCTGCCAGCACTGCCTGTGCAAGTCTAGGGACCCAGATCTGTGTCAGCAGAGAGAAAGTTTCACTTGCAACAAACCTGTTCCTTCCAAGTCTGAAGTGAGGGCTACTGAATTAGTGACTGACTGTTCAGACATGAAAATGTTCATCAGTGAATATTCACTACAGGTTCTTACTATTTTTTTTAATAGTAAGGTCCTTTGCTAAGACTAGCATTTCTGCTAAAACAAAGGTACAGTTCAACTGAAAGTGTTTAGAAATCAGAAATACAATTTTTTGTCATTTATCTCCAATGTAATCAAAAGGGGCTGTTAGTGAGCTTAGTACAAATGTGTATTATTAAACATTTCAGAAAACTGAACCACCAAGTAATTATGATGCAGTGACAAACAGTATCAGTATGAAATTCAGGAAGAGTGATGGAGACCAAGAATAATGCTCTGCAGTCACAGGCATGAGTGCTGCAATGGAAGATCTATGAAAGTGTTTTTCACCCATGTGAAATGCTTCTGTGAGGTCTCTGTGCTCAGACATCTCTACCTCCCAGATTCAAGACTTTGTATTTTACCTTGGCAATGATAAACGCACACTGAATTTTAAATGCAATGCTTTTAAATTTAATTTCAGTAGCAGATGCACTCACCAGCAGCTGAACACCATCCAGAGTCAGCAGCTGCAAAGCTTTGTAGATGCCTGCAAAGAGAAGCGGGTACGAGTAGCTCCTTAAGCCATGCGCCCATTCCCAAGTGAGGTGGCCATAATTATTAATGTTAAGGCAGACACGAACAACTAAGGTTAAGCTTCATTCGAGCAGCGCTATTCTCACACCTGCCTGGGTGGAGGCATCTACCCCTGTGCCTAAGAGCTGCGGGGTTCCGAGCACTCTCGCCGCGCAAAGGCGGTGTGAGGAGCGGGGAAGGATATTTGAAGACCATGCGATGCGCTACCTCCAGCGCCTGCCAGTACTCGTCCGGAACGAAGCTGGTCTGCACAAGGAAGCAGTTGAGCGTCCGCAGCGCCACCGCGAGAGCCAGCAGCCGCGCTGGCCGGCCCACCGCGCCTGCAAGGGGAAAGGCTGTCAGTCACGGGTCCCGCTGGGGCCACCGCTCCCCCGCCCCGCCCCGCTGACCTGCTCCTGCCTGCCCGGCGGCTGCGCCGAGGTCGCTGTACAGCACTGACCGCCGCTTGCGGAGCCGCACCGCTTCCTTCCGCCGTGCCCGGGCCAGCAGCCCTCCAGCAGCAGCCATCGGCGGGGCGGGCCTGCGGCAGCGGCGCATGCACCGCCTCCGCGCCGCCGCCACTTCCTTCCGGCCACTCTAGCGAACGGGAAGTCTCCGCTCTGTGGTTTCCCTGCCGCCAGGTGAGGGGCGCCGGGTCTGGCACGGCGCTGCCTGGGGCCGAGGACCGAAGCGCTACCGGGCCAGGGCTCGCCGCGCTTCCCGCCGCCGTCCCGCCTCGCCTGTCCCCGCCCGGGGGCGAAGGGCTCGGAGAGGCGTCGTGCGCGCGTGTGTGGGTGCCGCAGCGCCGCCTGGCGGCATGTGGGGCCGGCTGCCACAGGTGATGCTGGCCGTGGCTCTCGGCGTGGTCAGCGGGGTCTACATCTACCGGCCCATCTTCCAGCCGCCCGGGCCGGAGCAGTCCCCTGACGGCACTGCGGGGTCGCCGGCGGTCGCCGCGCCGGAGAAGAGGCCCTGAGGGACTCGTGTGAGCTGTGCTGCTGGCCTGGCGCCGCTTCCCGGTACCGCCTCCAGCGCAGGCCAGCGCCTCCCGCTGAAGGAAATGGCGCCCACGCCCCCCAGCAGCTGGGAGTGTTCGTCGCCTGCTGGGGAGCGGCCCTGCGGCGGCGAGCGGCTTCCTCCCGGCTCGGCCCCGCTCTGAGGCGATCCGCCCTTTGAATGTGTCGCTGCGTACGTATGCGTTTGGTGCCAGCGTATAGGGACGTGAATGTCGAAATACACATAAAATTCAGAGTGTTCAAAGGTATGTCTTCATGTCTAATTTTAAATAACCACCGGGGAACTGGAAAAAGAAACTGATTGTGGTACAGTGACACTTCACGGGGTTCTGGGATTGCCTCTGATCTGATGCTCCAAATGATTTATTTCCTTGTCACAGTTTCAGTTCTTAATACTTCATCTCCTTTTGGAATGCAGTTGTGACTGAAGAGAGAACTGCACCCAGCTTTAGCGTCTTCAGCTGGTACCTGCACACGCACATACACGCATGTACCACACACGTATCTTTCATTGCTGGCAGGATGAGGTTAGGGTGGCTATTTTGTAGCTAAGGTTGCCTGAAAGGTTGCTCGTGGAGAGGTGCTTCAGCGTGTAGCTCAGTAGGACAGTGCTCATCTTGCAATAGGTTTGGATCAGTCTGACAACAGAATCTGAAACTCAGAGTACTGAAATCAGTAGATATGAGAAGACTTTATAGTCTTATCTAAAAAGAAACTGCGGATCTTGGAAGAACTTCTCTTAGATTATGGTTTTTAACGCAGAATCTTGTTTTGGGCAGCATGGGGTAATAAATCCTTTCCCTGGATGTGCTTTCCTTTAAAGCCAGGAGTGATCTGACAGCTGTAGGCAGACTTTACAGAAACTGGGGTGAGAGGGCAGCAATAGGTGGTGGACTGGAAGGTACAGTTGAGTGTGTGATAAATCTTGTTTGGACACAAGGAAATGTCACAGGTCTGTGATGAATGGAAACACACAACTGCAGTGGTGACTCCAGCAGCTTCCTCTCTTTACCAGACCAGTACAACAAACAGGATGCCCGAACTGCTGCAGACAGAAAGGGTTATTGCTGCAGCCGAGCTGCAGGCTGTGCTTGCCGGGTTCTGGAGACTGCACTGCCGGATGTAAAGCGTGTTAATGGAGTGGAGGAAGCGCTTTCTTCTTCCGAGGGCAGGCAGCCAGCAGGTGGCAGGAAGAACTCGCTGGATCCACGGTGATGGATGGGAGCCTGGCCGCGCGCGTTTTCCCGGCTAAACCTGCTTTTCCTCTCCTGAGTTTTGATTAACGGCGCTTGACCTTTCAGAAAAGCGGGGGGAGTGCGGCTGGCGAGCAGCCTGCTTAGACATAAACCGGCCTTGGCGCAAGGCAAGCGGGGTGCAGCGCCGTCCTTATCGCTCAGGGGTGCGTTCGCTCTGCTTCCTCTGGGCGGAGGGGCCGGACCAGGCCGGGGCGGTGCTGCCGGTGCTGCCCGCGGCCGGGAGGGGCCGTGCTCGCCCTGGGCCTCACG
The DNA here is from genome assembly GCA_002631895.1 of Agapornis roseicollis. Taxonomy (NCBI): domain Eukaryota; kingdom Metazoa; phylum Chordata; class Aves; order Psittaciformes; family Psittacidae; genus Agapornis; species Agapornis roseicollis. Next base: position 87,898 of record NDXB01017957.1, read on the forward strand.
GGAAGTGATGTTGCCTTGACGGAAAGGCACGCTTGCAGCCCCAAAAAGGACAGGTGCGGTGGGACACGGAGCTGCGCAGCCCCGGTGCCCGGGCAGGGGGTCCAGGTAGGAGGGCGGCGAGCGGAGCGCGGGGTCTCGCCGCCCCGTCACCCTCCGAGGGGGCCGCTGCAGGAGGTGCGGGTTGGGGGTAGCTTCAGAGAAGCATCACTGCGAGACTAATTGATAATGTCAGGATAAGTGGCTTAGGTAGGAAACCCGAAATACTGGGCGAAAAGGGGGTTTCCCGGGGCGTGGGGAGCGGGAGGGTATCGCAGGGTCCAGCGGCAGTGGGAAAGTAGCGGCGTGGGGGTTGGAACAGTGGGTCCTTGTTCATGGCATTAGGCGGAAAAGCCTTAAGCCTCGCCTTTCGGCTGCCTGTGCGAGTGTTTAACTTAGTAACTGCTGCCGTGTGCACGGCTGCGCCAAGAACCCCTCTGAGGCCGCCGCAGGTAGCAGCTGTGGCACCTGCAAGTTTCCCCACAGCTCGAGACGTGCATTTCTGTTGTAAAGAAGTGGATAGCACATCTGATCTAAAAACCAGCAAAGCCTTTTAAAAAGCTAAATTGCTGAGGGAGCTGTGCAAGTGTATTTTATGTGTTTAGCCAGAGCTTAAAGCTTGTATTTGAGTGTCTAACAGATCTGTTGCTTCTTTCTGAACACTGCATGTTTTGTCTGACAGAGTCTGCTTGCTGAGAGGGTTCGGGAGGTCTCTTCAGCCTGAGTTGCGGTGCTTGGGATAAAGTAGTGCTTTGATGATCTTGGATCTAAAGAAAGCTAAATCCATCAGAAATACATCTTGTTTCTTCTAGCCCTGTAAGTAACTAGGTTATATTAATATATAAGTGGTATTTTTAATGGTGCTAGCAAAGCATGAAGGACCACCCAACTTCAATTTTTATCTCTCCTTAGAGGTGCATCAGATGTATTTTGAGCTTTCTGATCCTATGACTCCTCAAACACTTTCCGTAATGATTAGTGCTTAGGAGTTTTTCATCAGGATAACACAAAAGCATGTTTGGATTTAGGAGTTCTGCTAGGTGTTACTGACAAGCTGATTTTTCTCTATACTTAGAGTTTTTACTGAAACTCTACAAAATGTTTATTGATTTCCACACATAAAATGTGTTAGTGGCACTACTCAGTCTATTCTGCTTGCCTTTTCCTGGAAGTTTATTTTCACATAGGCTTGTCTTCTCAGCCCTTGTTTCTTTTCATAGACTGCTGTTCTATGTGACTGTTTCAAGTGTTTTCCACCCAGGGAAAGGCATATAATACAATATGAATTTCAAATGCTGGTGCATAATTGTAGGAATAGCATTTGTAGTGCTAAATGGATGTCTCAAAAGCATGGTTAGAAAGATGGAAAAAAGAACAACATGTTCCTGTGTTTCTACTTCAGGGTTCTAGTTTTATGTCTGCTTAATCTCATTAACAAAGGAGCTCTGAGTGGGGAGAATATGCTACAACTTACACTGTTATTTTTGCAGCTAATAAAATTTCTCATCTGCAACCAGATACTGAAAACCAGACTGTAAGTTTGTTTTCATCACTATCGTTAAACATGGGAACACATTGTTTTATCACTTGACTACACATTTCCTTTTCTTTCAAAGAGAAGATTGGTCAGATAAAAGAATCTTCAAGTTGCTTTTGGCATTTACAGGAACAAGTATTATGAGCAGTAATCTTTTTGTGTCTGCTTTGGATTCTTGGTTGTTCTGCCAGGTACCTGCTGTGCTGGCATGATGACCATTGGTGAGTCTGTCAGTTTTCAGCATAACCCTGGGCTTGCAGGTCAATGCCATTACTAAGTACAGTCTGTCATAGTCAGCAGAGGGCTAGTAAAGATTGGATTTAGAAGCAGGCAATATTAGCACTAGAGATGGAATATAAAGAATGACAATTATCCCCTGTTAATGTCTCAGTAAATAATTGTAAAAAAGTGCATTTAAAATTTGTTAAACTTACGATTTAAATAGTTAATCATCAGATATGTTTTTCTGTAGAAAAGCTGTGTTATTGTACTCCACTGCACATGTGATCAGGTCCTGCAGATAGTTAACTTTGTTCTTCAGTAATTTCAAAAGATTACTTACATATTTATAGCTAAGCACTTGCCGGGCTGGGCATGTCAAGTGCACAAGGACTTGCTTTCACTCCTCATGTCTTGCAGATACCACTCATGGTGGAAATACATTCATGTTTACAGAACTGACTTCAAACATGGCTGAAAAGTTGTTGAAGTACAGCATGGTTTAGCATGTACTTAACCCAAAGGCAGCTTTTTATAGTAGAAACACTTTTTTTATTTTATCTTCTTCCCCTCCTTCCTAACCACCCCCCACCCCCCCCCAGGCTTCCTCTGAGAACAGCATCATTTCTTTTTTGGTCTTAGTCTGAAAACTGCATCCCTGTTAGGAGGCAGAACTAACTTGAACCATGCTAAATCAGCTGAGATCATATCCTTTTATCTCCAGTGGAGGTAAAACTAGTGAACGAGAAATTCTAGCCCCTACTTTCTTTCCTGTAACATCCTTATATTGTTTTGTTTTCATACATAATACAACAGAACTTACTTTTGATTATTGGTCCTGCCCCTCTCCTCTTGTGAGATCTCACTTGGGAGTATTGTGCACAGTTCTGGTGTCCTCTACACGGAAAGGACATGGAACTGTTGGAACAAGTCCAGAGGAAGGCCACAAGGATGATCAGGGGACTGGAGCATCTCCCATACGAAGACAGGCTGAGAGAGTAGGGACTGTTCAGCCTGGAGATCTCATAGCAACCTTCCAGTATCTGAAGGGGGCCTATAGGGATGCTGGGGAGGGACTCTTCATTAAGGACTGTAGTGACAGGACAAGGGGTAACAGGTTCAAACTTAAACAGGAGAGGTTTAGATTGGATATAAGGAGGCAATTCTTTCCTGTGAGGGTGGTGAGGCACTACAGTAGGTTGCCCAGTGAAGTTGTGAGTGCTCCGTCCCTGGCAGTCTTGAAGGCCAGGTTGGACAGAGCCTTGGGTGACATGGTCTAGGATGACATGTCTCTGCTCATGGCAGGGGGCTTGGAACTTGATGATCTTAAGGTCCTTTCCAGCCCTAACTAGTATGTGATTCTGTGATTGTAATTAGTCTCAACATTTGTGATTTAGTTTCCAGTCTAGTAAGCTTTGAAGATTAATTTATGGCATATAGATTAAAATATGACATATAACCAGCATTTTTCCTGTGATGATGTTGTGGCTTCAGTGGGTTGAAAATACTGTGATGTTTGTATGATAGTTTTGCACAGTACTGGGTGTTTGAATCCTTTTCACATACTGGCCAACACTTTGTAGTTGGCCTGACAAGTTCTTCAGTATTTGAAACTCCTGCAGGGGAGAAAGAAAAGGCAAATCTCCTTGCTTTTATGGCAAAACCAATACAGTGTTATTTTCCTGAGTTAGCAAACCCATTTCCCATTGCTGTTCCCTTTCTCTCTCTGATACTTTTAGTGATGAGAAATTGGTAAAAAAAGCCCATATTAGATAAAGACACTTCTGGAAGACAATGGCTGGAAGTAAGGTAGAAGAGTGGCAGGAAGCAATGAAGGTAGAAGCTTAGGAGGAGGAGTACGGTTTTTGTAGAAATCTGTGGTTTTCAGTTGAAAAAAGGAGTTGGTAGATACATGAGCAGTGTTTTTGAATTAAAAGTTAAATTTGTGAGCTTTTGTGGAGTATTTTGAAAATCACTCTATGCTGCAGTGATTTTTTGCGTAGAAGAGTTCTGTGAATGAAAAGACTATAAGGATTGTACCCAAGTTGAAATATTTTGTATGCAAGTAAAACACCAGATGGGTATAAGGACAACTGCTGCACAAATCAAGTAGGTGATTCCAGATTTACTTCAGAGTTTGATTGCAGTTTTGCAGCTGGCCATATTACTGCTTATGTGTGCAACTACTGATTGAAAAGGTGATAAAAGGATAAAGGAATAAATACCAAATAGTTAAGCATTGCTCAAGATTCAGGTTTAGGTTGTTTTTTTTTTTCCTTTCAGTTAAGGTGGTCTCTATGGGTGGAAGTAGTGCCTTTTATTAGACCAGCTTGTGTTCTTGGAAGGGGTAGGTGGGCTTTCTGGTATGTGAGCCCCTTTCAGGTTTGAATTAGAAACAACAGAATACAAAACAAAATTGAAAACAATTGAAGGGGTTTTATAGTACTTCTGTTAAGCATATTAACCCCCCAGGAGCATACATATGTCATTAGAAGGCGATGAAAGCTCTCTCACAGAAGTATTACTGTTTTAAAGGCATCTTTCTCTTTCTAATTCAGACATTTCAAAGTGGCAGTGCTGTCATGGTAGCTGCTTTGCAACCCTGAAAGTGAGCAGCATGTGCTCTTCAAAGTCAACCAAGTTTCACTTTGTGGACCTATCTCATTATTTTTGTAAGTGCTGGATATTTAATTTAGTCCTCCTGGCTACTCAGTCAAAGAGCTATGAGGAAAAAGGTTGCTGTGTGAACTGAAAAGGAAGAAAATTCTTTCAATAACATCCTTGGGGAACAGGATTATTTGAACTAGACTGAAGGTTGCAAGTAATGATAAGGACTAATAAAACATGTATGTTGTGTAGGAGGAAAAGAGAAGTTGAATCTCTTTTTATGATAAAAAAAAAAATGCAAGTTTTCTGGTTTTGTTGTATGTGTCTGCCAGTTTTGTTAATGTAGTGTTTCAAATTAGTAGCTCCTGAGGAAAATTACATTCCTCCTGGAAATACCTGTTGCTAATTGCATGACTAACATGGAGTGTGGTGCATTTTGAAAACTTCAGGTTATCACTCAATGGTAGCAGCCGTGGGAGTTGCCTGTGCTCTGAAACAATGTTTTCATGAAAGATGGGAATTGCTGTTATAGTTGCTGCCAATGGATGGTGCTTTTCAAGTCTACTTTGAAGTCTAACTAACATTCAGAATTAGAACAAAAACTAGGATGGGGTTTTGTTGGTTTTTAAATTGCAAATGTTTAGCATAATCCACCCTGCATTTGGTTCCAAACTTCATGTATGACTGAATGGGACCCAAAATACAGGTATTGGGTTAGGTTCTAGCCCTGCTGGTATCATCCATTTGCAACACAGTGTTTCTTATCCAGCACTTCAAGATCCTGTGCACTTAACAGCACATGCTCCACTGACTTTCTCCTCTTAACAGTGATTCAACTTGACACGTCTTTTCTGCTGGGGCATGAACTGTCTGGCTGTACTTAATTTTTCCATATCCTTTCTTGCATTAGAATGGTGTCAGGATAGACTCTTTGTACAGAGATGGTGCCATCCAAGTTTGAAGACAGTACTGTCTGTATTTGATTATTTCTACTGAATTTGATAGCAAAGCTCCCATAATTTCAATTTGGATAAACGTAGCCGTAAGTTGGCGTTATTAAAGTAGTTGTTTTTTTAAAGTGGTTTAGCTGTGAAGTAGAAGAGGTGACTGTAAATCTTTATTCGATAGTTTTCTAGAATTGTTAATTTGGATATAGCACCCAGTGCACAGGACAGGGCCTGAGATCCTGCTGTGTGTTAGTAGAAGCTGAAGGGCAGACTTTGGAAGACCTATGAAAAAAGTGTGCTGCAAAAGTAGAATCTGGCTTTCTAGTAAGTTCTAAAACAAAACACAAACCCTCCAAATTGGTACTGCTAATAAAGTGAAACTCAACTGATTTTTATTGTTAATTTTTTATTTTTAATAATAACGTGCTTAAATTTAATTTGCTTTTAAATAGAAAATGTCTTTAAATGCAGACTGAGGTAAATGTAAAATTGAGTGATTGCCACAGGATGTGCTGTGGCTAGTCTGGAGCAGTGCATGTACAACCGGCCAGCTCATAGGTGCCCCTTACAGACCTGAGTAACTGTAAGAGCCAGCTTTCAGTGGAGGCAGGCTTCTGACTCTTCCCTTTATCCAACTGCTAATTTTTCACAAAAGTGTATAGTAACTTCACGTAGGAACTTCTTCCCCTTTTGTGAAGGAGTGTTAAAACTGATCAACAGACATGCTGGGCAGAAGGCAGAAATGACAAAAATTGCGTGTCTCTGCCCCCCTCTCTCTAACAAGCTTTGTTTCCTTCGGAAACCAGGCTAAGAGGCATGTCCTCATTTCAGCTTTGTTTTGTTTTTGCATTGCAAATTTGGAGCTTTGCTCCAAGAAGACCTCATTGTATTCATAATCTTCAGTGTGATGTGTAGAGCCTTAGGGAATTTTTCTTCAGCCTAACATCCTGGGGGATAATAAGGAATGGGAGCAGTAAGATATTTTTTTTTTTGTAAGTGGGAGTTTCACAGGGAGTGGAATAGCGCCAGTGAAACTGAAAGACTTGCTTTGGGAATGTATTCCAGAATCACCACCCATACCTGCCTTTTGCAGACTCTGAAGGAAATAAGATTAGCCAGTTGGGTTAGTTATACTTAATGTGGGGAGTCACTGAATAAATGAAGGCGTTCTGGTGGTAATGATGTTGATGGTTTAAGAAATGGTAGAGGAGAAAAATAGGCATCACAGTTGGTTAGTTAGGTTTCATATGCTTCGTTGCAGGGAAGATCAAACAATTGTATAAGAGGCATACTTCTCTATCTGTCAAATAGTGCTAATAACTGCCCTTACCATTTTCCTCCTGAGAGCAAATGCAAAGTGTAAAAAACGCTGTTGTCAGCTTATGAGCAGAATGAAGGACCCCTTGCCCGGGTAAGTAGGTTTACAGAAGATGTGAACAGGCTCATCTTGTGCTGGAAAGAAAACCCAGTTGTGTCCAAATTGGAACTCTTTCGAGATCACATTTGAAAAGCAGTCTTTTACTTGGCAGTGAGATATCGGATCACATAATGCAAAGAACAAATACATATTGCTTAAGCATGAATAAAAATGTGAAAAGAACTTTCAAAACTATTAATATGGGATTGTAAGCCATTGAAAATCCTTTCTAGGATAGTATGCTCCTTTACATTGGTACAACAGCTTTCTGTAAAGCTACCATGTTTTTTTAATTAAAGAAATACATTTAGTCATCAACCCTTTTAATGCATAGATAAAGATCATTGATCTGAAATGAGATTTGTAACTCTTCAGACTGTAGATAGAGACACCACATTATTAGCATGCTTCTACAGCTTATTGCCAGGATGCAGGGACACTTCTGTCTGCAGGCATTGCTGTTCTAGGTGCTCTTTTCATGCAGGCACTCACTTATGTTTTACAAAACATGGGACCAACATAAGCCTTGCAGAAGAGCTATAGCATGCCAAGTAATTCATACAAAAGGATCAAATTTGTTCATTTCAGTCAAAATAAAGAATCATGTTTGTTGTTACACTAATATATTTTATTGCCATTTTAAAAACAGAACTTTTTATTCACCATGCCTATACCTTGTATATGGATATTGTATTTTTTTTCTATTATTTTCTTTCTAATATTTCAGAACTAGAATAAGAGAGAGGGAGAACCTGGTTCAGGAACTAATCCCTCTCCCTTTTTCATTCAGAGCCTGAGCAAGCACCTACATGCTTACAAGTTTTCCCTTAGGGTACGCTGCCTATACTGACATGAATAGAAAGTGATGTGGAGGCAGGAAACTTGTAATTCCACAGAACTGACAAATCAATGAGATCTGCTTGTTTGGGACAATTTTACTAGTACTTTCTGAGATGCTTCCAGGTTCAAATATAAGCATGTGTTATTTCAGGAAGCCAGTTTTTGATGTTTTTCCTATGGAAAAGATGACAGAGTTTGGTCTGAAGTTTTCCAAAGTGCTGATGTTGAGTGCTCAGTTGTTTGGAAGAATTCCTTTAGGTAGTATGATGGTTCATGAAAACAAAATTGATTATCAATTATTCTAGTGTTAACTTTTTATTCTTGAAGAGGCCCTGGTAATTCTTGGAGGTTAGTCATCTAGAGCCTCTCTTGGAGGGGGGCTATTTTTAGGCTCTTTTCTGTGTAAAACACTACTGCTCTTAAACATAGAATCACAGAATGGTTTGGATTGGAAAGGACCATCCAGTTCCAGCCTCCTGCCATGGGCAGGAACACCTCACACTAGACCATGTAGCCTAAGGCTCTGTCCAACTTGGCCTTGAACACTGCCAGGGTGGAGCATTCACAACTTCTTTGGCCAACATACCAATACTGTATCTCTTGAAATTTTAATAAAGGCTCTGTCACCATCACTAGTAACTGCCTAGATTGCATTATAGTTGAAAAAGGAAAAAAAACCCAAAACATGGAAGCTTTCCTTTAATCTATAGTATTACAAAATATTTAGCAGATGTGCCTTCTGGGCAGCAGGAAGGCCTGCCTGTCCTACTTTCATATTAATCACTGAAGGGGTATTTCATTATTTGATGCTGGCAAATATCAGCTGTTACATTTCTGGTGTAAAAGCTGATCTGAGTGTGAGTTGTCTTTTGTTTTTTTTCTTGGAAGGGTATTTGTGAGAGGATAGCAGAAAAAATTCAATATAAAGGATTTAGGCTTCTTTTTTCAGGTCTTTTTAGTTCCATCTTGAAGTATTGGTATGTTACTGCATTTGTGGACTGCTGCGGCAGTAAGTAGCAAGCTCATTCACATGACAGCTAGTCGCTTTTCCTTTGCAGTGCAGCCAGCCCCTCTAATTTTTTCCAGTGTCCTTTTTGTAGGAAGCTGCCTTTTTTCCAAGCAAACAGCTTATTATTCTTTTTTACAGTTCTGGAATCTGCCTGTAACAATTAATATGTTAATATTTTTCCCACTTTTTTCATTTTTTGTGTTTTGTAGGATATTTTTCTCGCTGAGAAATAATGGCTGTATAGTATGTAGTCTGGCTTCTCTTAAATTTTGCCACCATATATGTGCATCAGTTCATGGGCAGTGTGTCCCAGTGGCTGCTTTTCCGCCTCTGGCATTTTTTAAGAACTCTTCGACTGCCAGCAGAGGTTTTGTGGCACAGATAAGATTTGTGGATGCTAATAACATTGACCTTGGCTGCCTGCTGTCTGGTTTTCATTCCATAGACCTTCAAGTCATCTGTTGAATGCATGTGTGAAAATTGTGGCTGCTGGTAAGAGCATGCTGAGTTTTTAGTGTGTGTTGGAAAATGCCATTAACAACTGACTGCTGAAGAGGAGACCTGCGGCAGAGTTGGGTAATTGGGAAATGAGGAGGAGGAATTGGGGAATGGAGGCACTTGACACTGGTGCCAGGCACATGTTTTTGCCTTGAAAACTGAGATGAGTTGTTGGGTAGCATTATCTGAAATGGACACTTGCTAGCTGCTCTTGTTCCCCTGTTTCTGTCTTCAGTGGCAGATGTCTTAGTTCCTTCAAAAGCCATGGTCAAACAGGTAACACTGCAGCATTTTCTTAGAGGAAACGCCTGCTACAAGACAGTTTGCACACTTGCAAACACTCAAGAACATGCAGTGTGTGAAGGCAAATATTCTGATGCTGGTGATGATGAATGCTCCACACTGCCCACTGTATTTACCTCTTCTCAAATTTCCTCCTACATTCCTAGGCCTCTATACATTAGATCATTTTTATAAGAAAGCCATAAATTCCATGCATGCATGTCATCTTGTTCATACAATCTGTCCATAAAACTTGCTTGTAAAAAGTCAGGAAGATTTAATAACTAAATAGATGGCCATTCCTTTGTAGAGCTGTAGCTTCAAAACTGCATTTCAGAATGTCAGGCTTTCACTGGTGTCATTTTGATCCCCTCCATAAACTTAGAAGATGTCCAAGCTCTTCTGAACCCCTGAGCTTTGGGTAGCAGCAGGAGGAAGACTTAACTTTGGTCTGGCTGCAGTGATTCCTGCTCCAGCTGCTCCTGTACCATTTGTGTGTGCTTCCTGCCACCACAGTAGGGTTGGCTCAGCTGTTTGTTTGCTGGAAAGCTGCAAATATGTTTGCTTAAAATCAGAAACTTTAAATAACCAAACCTTGATGTCCTCCCAGTTTGTAAACAGAGGCCCTGTGTTTTGGTACTAACTCTGCAGTTTGAAATCAACATAACTTCACCCTCAGAAAATAAACTTTGTTTCAGCTGTACCTTCCTGGCAAATTCTTACTCTTTGGGATAAAACCTTTTCTTGGAAGGGGAAGGGGAAAATTAGTTGGTATTCCTCCTACCAATTAAGAGACAAGTTAAGCAGCTTTGTTCTGTTCCAAAATAAAAAGCTGAAGTCTGGGAATTACTTATGAATTGTTTTCCCCTTCAGGATGTTGGAAATCTTACCATGTGGAAGAGTTTGAACTCTATTTACATTGCTGGTTGAGACTTTAAGACAGGCAGTTTGTGCTCAGTGCATGTAGCCACCCCTCAGGGCTGTTTGCAACATGGCACACCAGTTGTTGCTTTGTCAACACTTCTTACCCTGTTTCTCCTGCTCTGTGTAGCACTTAACCAGTGCTACGGACTTGTGGTCTGAATATTTCTTCACAGTAAGCAGATGTGCTGGTATCGATCAGAGGAGCACTTAAAGTTTAAAAATGTTCACACTGCTGACAGTAGAACACAAACTTTTTAATTGCATGTGAGAGCAAAGAAGGGACTTCGGTATTCTTCTGAAACTGTGGTGAAATTTATAGACAATTGGAATTGGTAGAGTTTTAAACGTTATAACTGGTAAAAAAATGTCAAAGAAGTTGTATTTAGTAGAACTGGATAAATGTTAAGTTAGGGCATGAAAAAGTGTTCCAGCTCTACATAACAGAACTTGGATGTTCACTGGAGAAAGGGCAATAAAAATTGTCTTGATTTGCAGGAAAGGTGGTAAGAGAGTTGAGCACCAAAACAAGTGAATGAAGGAGCTTGTGGAGTTTAAGGATACGTTAAGTGTTGTAACAGGCTATCTGCAGCACTTCTTAAGTGGTAAGACTGGAGAGTAGTCTTAGAAACCTTAATTTCCTTTTCTTACTTGTCTGCTCTTGAAACACTGTGAGGAAACAAACTGAGACAAGTAAGGGTTGTGCAAGGAAACCTTTTTTCTGTAAAAGCTTACATCTGCTAAGTCTTACATGGTGAGTGCAAAACACTGTCCACACCTTCCAGTCCTCTGCTGTTAGCATCTGCAATGTGAAGGGAGTTTGTGAGAGGGACAAGACCTCATGGTGACTGAAGGCAGCTCTGTGGTTCCTTGGACTCCAGCTCAAGGGTTTTGTCCAGCAAGTGCCTTGCTGCAGACATCAGTGTTGTAATGTGGCTGGTCTTAAGAGGCCTTGATGAATGGACTTCCCTGTTGAGAGTTGGTTTACATGTTAAATCAGTAACTTTATTTCCTTCAAATTATTTAAACATGTAAAATGTCTGCATGTATCTCAGGATTGGGACACACACACAGGGACACAGCCTTGCAGACTTAGCTGCAGTGGTTCAGAAACTTCCTGGCAATATCTTAGCTCTGGTCTTTTGTTGGAGCTGGTTGCCATCAGAAGTGGTTCAGCAGAAGGGGCTGGATGTGGATGCCCACTTCCTCCCAGATCCTTCCAGCTCCTCCTTGCGTGGTCTCATTCAGGCGTCTGTGCCTTTTTTCACGATCTGTAAAGACATAAAATAAAACCATGCTCAAACCTGAAATTCTCCATTAGATTTGGCAAGTTTTTGGTGGTTGCTGTGTTTCAGTGTGTGCTTGCTGTATTTTACTTTATTTTTGTGTAATGGAACATCCTTCAACTTCTCCCTGTGACAAGAAGGGTTTGCACACAGGCTCAGTGTCTGTTACCTGGTTCAGGAAGATCTAGTTAGGTACATTACTTAGTGTTAGAAGGAGGAAAAGAGATCACTTGATCAGTCAACAAGACCACATGACAAGCAGCTGAATGTAATTAGGTGGGTAGGGTGGTGGTGTGGGGCTGGGAGTTTTGCATGTGAATGTGAATGTCGGAGCTCTCAGTCTGAGCTCTACACTGTTCTGAGTTTTTTCTTTTCCTCTGTGGATGCTACCTGCAGATAAGAAATGGCTCCTTTTGCATGACTGGCATTCAGGAGATCTGAACTGAACAGGAAATTAGTCACTGAAGTGCCCTTGGAAAGCTAGAGATCTGTTTGCAGTTCTTAAGCATAGGTATGAAACACTTTCTCCTTTTTATTTATTTTCATAACATTTCTTACACTGTTTTCATTGAGCTGACAGTTATTGTGTCCCAACTGTTCCTCTGCCAAGAGTTTTGAAACAATGTTGCTGTGCTTTTGACAAACTGCCTAAAATACTTTGACTTGGAGAGGCAGTTCAACATTGCTGCATCCTCATATTCTAGGAGGAAAAGTGAACTTAAAACTGGAAAATATACTGGCTTATGTAAACCATAGGTTTGGGGTTTAAATGGCATAACTGCAGCTTTTGGGTACATCTTTGGTCATTGCTTTTCACAAAGAAATCAGTCAGATTTAAAGACAAATCTGGGTAAAATAAGATTAAAATAAATGACTGCAGTGACTGGCGATCAGGGGACAGAGATGCCCTTTCTGGTCCCACGTCATCAGCCTACATTTCCTTCTGTGTTAAATTAAACTTGGTTTACCATTCGAAGGTGGAATTAGACCTTTGATAACAAAGTGTACTGCACAAATAACATTTCATAATACAGAACAAAGTAACTCAGTATTTTTAAATATTGTTCTGCTTGAACTTCTTCCCCCTCTATTTAGTCATGTGTTCTCATTAACATAGAAAGATAAGTCATACTTAATAAACACTTATTTAGAACGGTAGGGGTTTTTAACTGGTTACACACCAACATGTTTATTCTCATGTGTACTAAATGTATTAATAATAAAAGGAATAAAAAAGGTGTGTTTCACAGTCTGTTATTTTTAATTAGCAAAAGAAATGGGACTGCAAGGAACCATGAGAGCTCATCTAGTTCACATTCCTTATTCAATCATGTAGTAATGCTTTCAATCTTACAACTAATGATGGTGAAGGCAGTATGAGGTGGGACATTATTCCTATGTTATGCATTGCCTTTGGAAGAAACTCAAAATGTATGTGCTCATCTGACTGGGTCATTCCTTGCCACCCCAAGCATGAATCTGTAATCAGGCATCCTTTCTAGCCCGCATCTTTGCTGGTGTTTTTCTAATCATAGACCAAATCTCCAGTTTTTGTAGACTGTAAATAATCAAGGAGTGGTTGTTTAGAGAACAAAGAACAGTATTCTCTTCCACTTCTGTGGAAGGTCACAAGGCTTTCCCAGAGTTCTAACTGATGTCTACCGTAGAGTATCATAAGATGTTTTTTTCTAGTCCTGATCAACACTCCTGACATGTGTTTATGAGAAAGTAGTGGCAAATTCATAAATGTAGTTAAGTAAATATGTGTTCTTGCTAAATACAGACATTCTAAGTGTATGAAAATACTTATACAAAACAAGTGGGAGGAAGGATTTTGTAAACGCTGATGGTTGCCTTTGTAGTTTTCTTTTTGTGCTGTGATGGGTGGATTAGTTGTTAAAATTGCTTCATGGTAATTTACTATTATATAATGCTTTTCAGTTACGGCATTACATGTATGTTACAGAGACAATTTGCAGCACATTTTAGGGTAGTGATTCCTAATACTCTGAGTTATTTGAGGATTAAATTTTGATAACGTTGGGATTCTGTTGTATACAGCAAACCAGTATTCTAGTGTGTGGTACTGCCCTCCTTTCTTTCACCATATTCACAACGTGTTTCAGTATATTTTCTTTTCTCCAGCATGTCTTTTGTTCACAGCACTATCTTAAACAAAACATCCTTAGTAATTAAGCATGGTAAAGACAAACTAGGAATCTATTTCAAGTGGGATTCTTTAAACATGCTAAGAATGGCATCAAAGAGAAATTGTGATCTTATTTGCCTTTAAAAACATAAAATGAAGAAAGAATAAAGATAAAAAATTCTGAAACGATGCAAAATTTAAAGAATGAACTAAAACCAAACCAAAACAAACCCTTAAAAGCAGTTAATGGAAAAAGACCTGGTACAGATCGTAGTACAATGAGGGAAATAAACTCTAGTCTAAGTAGAAAGAACTTTAAAGAGAAAAAGTTTAGAGTAACTTTTCTTTGGTCTTAATGTTTGACTTCATAACTAAGAAACAGTATAGTTCCTGCTTCTGAATTCTGTTTAAACACTGTGTCATGGCAATAAGGTTTCTTTAAAAAAACTGAGTTTTGAAGTGTCATAGTACAACTGCTGGTATAAGGAGAAGCAGAACTGGGATCTTGGTGAAGTGGGAATTCTCTGCGAGTGAGTGGGTTGATACATGTTAGCATAGCTTCACTAAAGGTACTGTGGCTTTACTGATTAATGCTAACTGAGATTTTCTTTTTTCACGTACTGAATTTGTTTTTACTGAAATCTCATTACCAGATTTTTATTCCCTTCTACAGGAAATGATATGTATTGGTTCAAAATAAAACCAAAGACTGTGAGCCAAAGTTAGTCTTTTACTAGAAGATGAAACACCAGCAGCTATTTTAATGAGTCTTATCAAATATAAACTCTTGTTGGACAGTACCATTGCATACTCTGAGTTTCTTGTGACTTGTGTACAGAAGTGTGTAGATTCTTTCATATCTACTTACCCTTCATATCCCATTTTTCGTTTCAGAGGTTTGATGCCTTTTTCAGTCGTAATGTAAAACATAAAAAACTGCAGATTGCTCTATGAAGTGGGTTTGTCAGTTTGCATGAGGTTTTCTGTAAGTATGCTGAGTTTCAGACTTAGTGTTAAGAAAGCACAGTCTGAATCCACTGTGGTATGAAAACTACACATACGTTTCCTTAACACAGTTTTCTACAGGGAACTTGCACTGCTTGGATCAATTGGAGCAGTCTGACTGGTGATTTATTTTTGTGGAAGAACTTTTTATATTTTTCCCTGGATCTTGGGCTATAGAGGTGGTTGTTCTTGTAAGGTCACTGCTGCTAAGCCATTTATTGCCTATAGCAAAAACATTCTGAATAATAACTTAAATTGAAGACTCTTCTGTGGGGAGAGGTAGCAGATTACCTGTGAGGTAAAGTGAAACTTGGTAGGTGAGGTAAAGTGAAACTTGAGGACACTATGTCTGCATGAAATTTTATGAAAGAATTCTGCAGGAAGGCATCTACAGCACGAAAAGCTGGCAGTTTTCAGCCAGCCATGTTACACTACAGTCATCTTGGGACCCTCCCTCAGTCTGGGAATTATATTGGCAAACTGGCATTAGGTTTGTGATTATTTTGCTTTCCTTGCAGGGCTCATGCATACCTCAGTGACAAGAATTAGTGCAAGAAATTCTATTTTGCTATGCTGTTTATCTGAGCAGGTGTCACTGTATATCAGGATATAACCATAATTCAGGATGTAGTATGGGATTCTGATCAGAGCAGTATGATAAATAGTGCCGCAAGTCAGGTTAAAAACCAGCAGGCTTTTTTGACTGAAAACTTTGTGTTGTGCAGTTCAGCCTGCTTAATTGGTGCTTCTTTTGAACTGTTCCTTCCCTGAGGCTCTAAAAAGGAAGCTGTGCAAGGATATAAATTGAAGCAAACATTTGGCCAAAGCACTGTCTAAATATTTTGGCAGACTGCAGAGCCTCGGCTCGGACAGTGTTAATACGTGCTGCATCTCTGGAGCTGTTCAAGTGGAAGATTCGTTGGCTTGTTGAAAGTTATGGACTTATTTTTCAATTCTGGTGAGGGAAAAATGTAAAAATAATCCCCCCAAAAGGGGGTTTGCTTTGTTAGAAGAGTTTGAAAGTGATATTTTTGAACCACAGCATGCTCCAAAATGACTATGTCTTGCTGTTGCAGACCAAGATTACTGCTTTCCTGTTGCACATTAGCAGATTCCTGAAGATAGAATCATAGAATAGTTTGGGTTGGAAGGGACCTTTAGGTCATTGCCTGTTGAATACCGCCTGGCTGTATTTCAGGCAGAAGTGGTAATTTATTATGTAATGTATAAGTTAAATTATGCCTAGAGTATTCTCAGCAAGTGATTTCTAGCCTTTTCAAAGCATTTATGGAACATGGAAGCATCACGTGTACCTACCCTGCCCAGTACTGTTTGAAGATCTCTCTCTTGGACTGTAGCTGTTACATACTCTGAAATCAAAGGCTCAGTTCCTTTTTGAGACCTCTTAAGAGCCGATTTTTCATGACTGACCTATCTCAATTTCTTCGAAGTGTCATGCTGCCAGCCTGCAGAGCTCTGACTGTCTCTACACTGCAGTGGTTGCCAGCACAATCTGACATAGGCCCAGTGAGTTCAGCACCTGCAAGGATGCTTCTGTCAAGGTTCTTTTAAAAGTTTGGGAGAATTGAATGCTAGCCATGAGCCTCAGTTTTATCAGTCTGCATACATCCTTCTATCTCTGTCCATGTGCATCCCTTCCCTGCTTAGCATCTCTGCATCCAGTTGCATTGGATTTGAGATTAAGGAGTAAAAGGAATAGAATAATCTTTTCTAGTTACTGGATAGAATTTTTCTTAGCTAGTGGTTTCCCTTGCTTTCCCACAGGTAACTACAAATTTATTTTGTACTTTTTGCTAGATCCATTTAAGAAACTATTCTGAATAAATGTATCCACAAGTAACTTTTTATTATTCCTAATGTCATGACCAGTATTTATAGATCATAGAGCTTTCCCAGCTCATTAGTAATGGATATTGATTAGTAGTTCAGTCAGTAACTTTGATAACCAGTAAAATTTCTGAGGAGCAGGATGTTTGACTGGTGGCTGGAAGTGTGATCTGACACATCAGTCCTGCTCCAAAAGGCCAGGATGCCTTGTGGTTACCTGTTACTATTCAGCAGGTGTAGACTAACTTCCGATGGACGTAATCTTTGACTATATGAATGTCATCTAACTAATGAGAAAACCTTTAACTTCCTGAGGAATGAATAGCCAAAACAAAATGTAGGAAATGCTGC
Source organism: Agapornis roseicollis (assembly GCA_002631895.1). NCBI lineage: Eukaryota > Metazoa > Chordata > Aves > Psittaciformes > Psittacidae > Agapornis > Agapornis roseicollis. The sequence goes on from NDXB01017957.1 coordinate 104,850, forward strand.
GTAGTGTGTCCCTTATGAGTTATTGTTGAACTTGATCAAGTAACTTGCACCAAAAATAAGGACAGGTCACAATATTCTAGAAAAGCAGTACTGCTAAAGGATTGTAGCAGCTGAGGAAAAAAAAAAAGCAGTAACTTCTGTTGCATCTTCCAGTCAAAAACCAGAGTTAACAAGGAACAGAGTTTGCCTGCTGTAGAAAGCAGGAAGCAGGTATTTCCCAATCCAAAGGATGACAAGGTGCAGTAAATTCTGCACAGAGATTCTTTCCTGCCTCACCCCTTTGTATGCTTGTCCACATCATGTTGGATAAATGATGCAGTTTTACAGTCCTGTTTGTATCATATTTGTGTGGGCTTCACTTTTATCTAACAGTGACTACAAGGACCTTGAGGTTGTCTGTTGCCTGACTTTCTCCATAGACTTTTAATAGACTTAACTATGATAATTTATTCTTCCAGACTGTTTCCCTCTAATGCAGCACGTATGTTCCTCAGCTTGGTGGTGTGACCTTTTGGAGACTCTGTCTGTGTGCAGGAGGCAGCTGAGAACTTTCCTGCCTGGGAGGAGATTAAAAAAATTAAGAAAGTTTTTAAAGAAGCTGCAGATATTTTCCTCTGGCTGTTTACAGTGAGTTCTTTGCCGGGCTTAAACAAAGAACTTGGCCTGACTAATGTGTATCACAGCCCACTGAATCACCCATATTTGCAGAGCATAAAGTCCAATACTTTCTTTATTGTGAGTGCATGCACATGCTTTCCCTGAGGTGTCACTTCACTTATTCTAACTGCGCATATGAAATTGATTCCTTTTTCAGTCTTTAGGGTTTTTTTTACCCTTTCTTATTCCTTTTACTCTGTTCTTTCATGTGTCTTCTTATTCTAGCTGTCTGATGTCTAGCTTTTTTATCTTGAGAAAACCAAACGATTCCTTAAAGAAATGCTCAAATCTGATAATCCTCTGTGATTCTTATTATCTTCTCCTTTATCCTTCAGTGGCTATTTCTGAGAGCAGAAATAGAAATGTACTCTTTTTCCTTTACCCTTCTGCAGTTGGAAGTGTTGCTGAATGAGTGGGTGGGCAAACTTCTGTGAGTGTGACCAGCTTTGTAGGTGAAATTCTGGTGGCTCCTGTGTTGGCTTGAAAGAGTTGGAAACAGTCTAAAGCTATGTGAGACTGTCATTTATAATTCCTAAGCTCTGACATGGGCTCCAAAGGGGTCAGAATTATCACATCAAGGAAGGATGCTGGGCATTGCTCTGAATTTCCTGTTTATAAGTTAGTGAAAGAGCATGGCATGTTAACTTGTAAGGCATTGTGGCTTAAAGTATTTATTAGAGGAACGGTTGAATGGTTGAGGAAGCAGTAAGTAGTATGGAGCTGTTAAAAAACAATTCTTTGCTTTATTTTTCTCAGCCTCCTCTGGAGTTCATCGATGTGGCACAGATGTTTGCTTCAATGCTACAGCTTGAAAGCAACTTCTGATGCAAGTACAAAGAGGTAACTTGGGAGGCAAAAGCTCTCTCAGGAGGGGGACAGATCCTCTGAGAGTGTTCAACTGTTTCCATCAGAGAACACTGTGAATCTGTATTTATCTATGGTATTTTCTTACCATGAAGCATAAAAACATTGGAAACTGGTGAGGGAATAGAAATGGCCTGGTGCTTTTGCAGAGAAGCTGAAACTGCACAGAAATCCTTCTGTATGGATGATGTTGGAGTATCGCCTGCAACATTCCTGGATTTATTTTCCATTTTTTTCCAGTTCCATGCTGCCTTTCATTCCTTTACGTAACCAGGTCATACTTTGAAATTCAGCCTCCTTTTCATTGGTTTATTTATGCTGAAATGCAGATGTAGTTGCAAAACTAACTTGTTTTCTTTCCTGGCTTCTCCATTCCCAGTTTCCCATGGCTTTCTGGAAACAAAATCCAGAATCTGCTCTTTCCTTGCCTGGCCTGTTGTGCAAGACTCTTGCCTCATCTGCAAGAGCTGCAAGATCTGTTGCTTCACTTACCCTTTTTGTGTCTCGTTCTGGGTAGGATGACTATTTTATGCCTGGCATCTCCCATTGAAGCTCATTCTCAGAGTGCCTTGTGTGCCTGTCAGTTCTTGCTCTGCCAAAATTCTGCTGTTCTAGCAAAGCTGACAGCTGGTGAGGTGTTCCACAGCACCTTCAGCTGAGACAAAAGTAACATCAGCATTTGGAAGCTAAAGCCTTGCAACCTATTTTGTTTTTGTGTTTATTTTTGCAGGCTCCTTTCTGTTTCCTGAGCACCTTTAAAATCACTGAGATCCTTCCAAGAAAGAGACAATCCTTAGACATCGATCCTACAATTCCTTAGAATTTGTCTGTAGTTGAAACTAAAAAGGTCATAATGGGAAAATGTCAAGCAAAGCAATTGAGAGTAACCAGCTAAAAGCAAGTGAAATTCTTCCTCTCGCTGGTCAGAGGAAGGGATATTTTCCTTCTTATTATTTATGTTTGAGAAAAGTCCCAGAGATTGCAGAAAGTGTCATTTTGACCAAATTTAAAGCAAGCCAGGTCAGATATTTTGCTAAAAAATAAAAAATAGTGCAACTCAGAATATTTCATGAAGTGCTTCTTTGTTAACTCTTCTCCCTGTGTAACAGTTCATTTGAGTCTATAAAGAATAGTTGTCATGATTTGTTCCTATTACATACGTGCATATTTGGCAGTTCTTAGCCAAAGGCACTTCTAATAAGTGTTTAACTCAGTCCTTTGTTTCAACAGAGCTGGCAAGTGTCTGATGGTGACCAGTTCTGCAAGCACTGAGGTGCTACTGAAGCCTTAGAGCAGGGTGAGGCTGTTTGCTACGCTTCACCCATGATAGGCAAGAATGTGGCTATTGCATTGCTGTAGTGTGGAGGGAGTGCTGGTATGACAGGATTAGTGAACTTACACCTTTGAGGTCCAGATCTCTTTCCTGGTGCTTCTGCTGTAACAGATAAAGGATGTATAAAACAGCTATTGAAGCTGTTTAAGCCTGTGTAGTACCCAGGTGAGAAGCTTTCTTAGTATGTGTTTACTTGCACTTTCAGAGTGGTCAAACCTATACAAATATGTTACTGCCATGTACTTGTATTGACACAGTGGCCATGAAGAAGCCTGGAGTACCTTCCTTTTCTGCCTGTTTGGGGTTTGGACTCTTCTTTCCCCAGTGGCCATGTCAACACTTAAATCATTAGCATGCAGCCTCCAGTGCTTTTTAAAAGTAAAGCCCTATTTGGGGAAACCTTCATTTGCAAAGTATTTTTTGAATCCTGAATAGCACTGACTTTTTCATGGTATATTTACAAATCCGGCTCAATTATGTATGAATACAGTGGAACCTTCTTAAGCTGACTCCCAACTTTTTCACCTACTGCTTGCTGCTCTTGCTGTGTTAGATTCCAAAGGATGTAGTCCCTTCAGCATGTCTCTCTGTCCGCTGAGGACAGAGATCTCTGTTACAGGGGAAATATGCAGACTTCACTGTGGTTTGGCTCCTACCTACAGGATACAGCCTCGTTGACTGTCCCATTGTGCCACTGGGGTCTGGTTTTCCTGAGCTAAAAAGTCAAGGCCAAGACACAATCTGTCTGCAAGATGTACCTGACAGCTGAGTGATACTTGCAGAAGGTGGACACTATTAAAAGTTAACTATATCCCTTGAGTGTCTGCTGACCATCCCCAAAAGGACAATGTGATGAAATACTTTGGTATCTTAAAATATGAATTAATTATTGCTCTAATAGCTGTCTTTTGGCAAATTTGAATTAGGATGTCTCTTTAGAGTTGTGTGGTGTCTCCTACCGTATTAGTCACTGGTTTTATGGGTGGCTACACAGTAGATCTGGAGCTGGGGTGATGTGAGTCATTTCACTTGGTATGAGGGGGAAAAGTGGGCTGAGTCATATAAATGGTTTTATTCAAGTAGTTCCCTACAGAACAGTAGCTTTTTTGCTCTTGGGAGGGTTGGCTGTGTGGTGTAGTATGGGGAGGACCACTTCACCTCCCAAAAGCTTCCTCTGTTAAGCATGTATTGCTGTGAAATGGGGTGGTGTTGCAAGTGTGGTCTGAAGTCCTGTCAGCCGTAATACCTTATGTTCGAGTCTTTGCCAAAGATTAATATTTCTCTTCTTTAGAAGTCTATGGTAAACATGGCTTTCACCATGGTACCCACAGAGCAGCACTGTGTCCTTGCGCCTGTACAAAGAAAGAGAAAGAAACCAGCAGTTTGCATTAGAGACTAGTGTATCCTCCTCACACCTGAGGGAGAAGGATATAAAGCTATGAATGGAACTGATCCATATATTCCATCATTAATACGTTTTTGTATGAAACCACTTGTTACGAACAATGTAATTTTACTAAGGCGTGTGGGTGATTGAGCGGATACTTTAGATCTGCATTTAGGTATGTCATGCACAAACCTCTTCTGAAATGCTGTTTGCCTCTAGGAATAACCGGAATATGTGAACTGTGTAATTGCTCCCCAGCCGTGCTGTCAGGCTGCGCCCTCCTTAGGCATGGAGACTTGAGGCACACCTCTCTATCTCTGAGCACTCATCAACACGAATGCAAACAGGTGACACGTAGGCCTCTTGGCTGTGTGCTAAAGAGGTGGTGCTAGAAAAATACTCCTACTGGAAGTACTTTCTCCACTGTGCCCTAACTACTCCTTTAGCAGAGTTTGGGGTAAGTGGTGTGCGTTGCTTTAAATTGACGTGCTTGAGGACTGTCTGATTAGGAGCATGTTCAGTTTTACAGAATTTTCCCCTGTACTCGTGTACACACTTTTATTTGCAGCTCAGTGCTTGTTGGGTCTTTTGGTTTGTTTTGATTTCTTTTTTTTTTTTTTTTTTTTTTTTTTTTTTTTTTTTTTTTTTTTTTTTTTTTTTTTTTTTTTTTTTTTTTTTTTTTTTTTTTTTTTTTTTTTTTTTTTTTTTTTTTTTTTTTTGGCTTGTGTTCTCATTTACTCAACTCTTCGTGCCTGCTTCCTTTTTCCTTCTCCCCTTCATCAGCTCTGCAGCAGCACAGGAGTTGCATGTTTTGTGCAAGGCCAGTTCAGAAAATGTATTCCCTGTCCCCATGCTGCACAGGGGAAAAACTTCATGCTAAGTCAGTTTCCTTAATTTATACAGCAGCAATGCTGCCATAGTCTTAAGTGCTTCATCACACAATAGGGTTGTAATAGTAGTGTCCTGGAGGCAAAAATATGAGCCTTCTAATGCTGATTGTTAATGTGAAAGTACCTTGGACCAGGAAACCCAATGAACAAGGGGACCACTTGCTTTGCAGAATGTTCCTTCTTGGCAAGGCACAATCTGGCTGCGTGTGTATGTGGAGGCTCCAGAGAGGCAGGTGTACAGGCACAGCTTAAGTGATGGCTGTGGGGGTCCTGTCAGCAATGGAAAAGACCAGAGGAATTTTCCCAGCACTTGCTCATGACACCTGTCCATCTGCATGCTAGGCAAGTGCAAAGCCAGAGCTGAATGTGATTTAAGGAGGGGTCTACAAAAGGCAAAATCCTGTGGAGGGCTTGATGTGGAGCCTAAAACTCTTGTCCATCAGTTGCTCCTGGAAGCAAGATTTGTGGGTGATCATTCGAAAATTAATTAAGATTTGTTTCTTTTGTGATCTCATGAAGTTTAATTGCATCATAAATGTCCCTTGATTCTCTTCTACCTCCCACTTTCCTGACACATGAATTACAGAAATATGGAAGGAAAGACTGGAAGGTGTGAAGCTATGACGTAATGGGACCATGACTTAAAAACTCCACAATTTTTGCTGTGTTTTCACTTTGTTGTGAATTTATTCCTATTTGCTATGTGGAGCTGGATGTATCCGGGCACTAAGACTGCAGGTCTCGGAAGTAGAGGGTGGAGATCACTTTCTAAATATTTGTACAGGGAGGAGGACAAGGCTTGAAACTGCTCTGAAAAGAGCTCTTTGCATGTCTCCAAGGATAAGTTAACTGTGTAGGGTTTCATAAGAACCACTCCCTGGAGATATTTGAATAATAGATTGACACTGTGGGGTGCAGTGAAAAGCGTGTGCATTTCAAAAACCAGAGAAGAAAATTTCCTTATCAAGCAGATCCTTTAGAAGACGTTTTATGTCCTTCATGTGAAGGGCTCCTAGTCCTCCAGCAGCCATTTGCAAGTTACGTTTGTTACCAGCCATAGGGAGAACTGAGGCTCAGGTGGTCCGTATGATGTGGTGTATTTGCGCAAATTGCTACTCTAGAAATCAGACATGACAGTAGGAATGCCTTTAGGCTTTACTTCCCCAAGGTCTGTTTAAACTGGAGCTTTCACCCAGCTCTGGCCAGTGGAACGGTGCAGCTGAACCGTGACAGTTACTTACAGCTCCAAGTAAGCTGTAGCACACTTTCTTCCTCTGTAAGGTCTTTGCACAGGGTGCATGATAAATTAGTTTTATTACAACATAGATAAGCAGTGATTAGGCGGCACTGTAACTGGTATCTGTTATTAAAAGTATGTTCTATATATTTAAAGTATGTTCTATATACCTATAGCTAGCTAACAAAGCACTAACAAGACAAGGCAAAGACTTTTGTACAGGTGGGATGGCACAGTAAAAGGTGTAAAGGTAGCTTGTCTTTGTATGACATACCTGCCCTATGATTTCCATTAAAACCTTTAAGCAACAGTTAATTTGGGGTATTGAAACTGAAAGAACATGTACTTGAGTAGAGGGGGGGGCCTACACAGCCTCTTACTCTCAGAGAACATGAGGGAAAAAAATCCCACCATACAGGAGATGGAAGTCTAAAACAAATCAAGTCTTCAGTAAGATCCTCCTTGTTTGCTATTTAAAATAGTTTTCCCTTTCTTCTAGTGCATTTCAATGGAAAGACTTTGTAGAGCTACAAGGTAGGCAGCTTTATTACACTTGGGTTTTTTTCCTTTCCCAACAGGGGGTTGGATTTAAAAAAACAAAACCCCCTAAAAACCTTTTGCTGGTATGTGTGAGTGTATCTAATGGATCAGGGCTTTTAGTTTGGTCTAAAAATATTCTTAATGTCAGCATGTGGCTGCTTTTTCAACTTGCTTACTTGAACATTCTGCTCTTTCAGACCTTGTGGCTGATGCAAGCATGCGGTTGTGTTGTATTTATATGAAACACTCACCGATAATTATTACTGCAGGCTTTTTTGTTTCAATCTTTTATTCTATTCATAGAATTATAGAATGGTTAGGGTTGGAAAGGACCTTAAGATCATGTGGTTCCAACCCCCCTGCCATGGGCAGAAACATGTCACCCTAGACCATGTCATCCAAGGCTCTGTCCAACCTAACCTTCAAGACTGCCAGGGATGGAGCATTTACCAGTTCTTTGGGCAGCCTGTTCCAGTGCTTCACCACCCTCACAGTAAAGAATTTCTTCCTGATATCTAGCCTGAATTTCCCCTGTTTAAGTTTGAACCCATTACCCCTTTCCTATCACTACAGTCCCTAATGAAGAGTACCTCCCCAGCATCCTTGTAGGCCCCCTTCAGATACTGGAAGGCTGCTATGAGGTCTCCAGACAGCCTTCTCTTCTCCAGGCTGAACAGCCCCAACTGTCTTTGCTGTTTTCATATGGGAGGTGCTCCAGTTCACTGATCATCCTTCCAGCCCGCCTCCGGGCCTACTCCAGCAGGTCCCTGTCCTTCTAATGTTGAAGACACCATTGAAGACACATTTTTATGTTGAGGACACCATTACTGAAAAACTTTGTATTAAAACATACCAGTGGAAAGTAAATTAGCAATCTGTGGTAAGGTAGCGTGAACTCTGTCACCTAAAATGCCTTTCCTGCAAGGTTTTACTGTCATTGAAGTCATAACGCAAAATGTGGGAAAGGAAGACTCAAAACTGGAAATTGCAAAAAAGCATCAGATGCTTTCCACTGACTCCAGTTGGAGGTATCTGGGCATAAATCTGACCATTGTGTGCAGTTGACTGTGATCAGTCCAGTCATGGCTAAATCAACTAATCACAGTTATGTCGTGTAACCAGGAGCATTACTAACATAAAGTTGAAGCTTTGAAGATAGTTATGGTTTTAGGTTAGTGGTGGTGATCAACACCCACACACTTGAGATACTGACCTTGTTCCAAACCTCAAGCTGTGAGTTGATATTTAAGAAATTTATTGGTGTTTTTGCCATTGATGCAGACTACTGCAGTGTTTGATTTGAATAAAGTCAAAACTATTTCAAGCTACAAATAGTTCCAATAATACTTACTAACAGTTAAAACACCGTATTTTACTTTTTTAAATTCTTACTTTATTTCATCATCTATCTTTTATATCTGTTTCCCTCCTTCATAAGAGAATGCCAGTTTTATGTTGCTTCTAGAATGGTTATTTTTGGGTTATCTTGTTATGTTCATGTCTTTGAACACAACATACGGCAGCTGTCTAGTGTTTATTCTGGGGGAAGAGAGGCTCAGTAGCTACTCAACAGGAAAGTACTAGTGCACTTACATCATTCTTTCTAGCATATGGGGTATTTGCCAGTGATTTTTGTTACAAATTCTAGCTGTTACTGCTCTTCAATCAGACTGTATTATGGTTATTTTATCAAAGGCACAAAAAGAATAGACAGAAAATGTGTGTAGGCCACAGGAAAGCGTGTGTGTTGTTTTATGGCAATTGATGACGAAGATTTAGTTTAAATGATTAACTAGCATAATGATAAAAACTTTACAGGAGCAATTTGCACAGTTTTAAAACAACATAAATACCCCACAAAACCAACAACAAAACCAAAATCTAGCTGGGTTAATTTCCCTCTTTGTATGAAAAAATGAAAACCATTTTCAAGACTGAAAAGTAACTATTAACAGCAAGTCATTGTCATTTTTATTTAATAGCTAATAATGTCGCAGTGAAAGTGAGATCAGACTTGCACTGCTGTTACGTTTAAGTAGCTTTTGTCAGCTTCCACGCAGATTAAAGGCAGTTCTGCAGTACATGTTCTAGATGGCTTGAGTACTTTGACCTTGATTTTTTCAGTCTTTCTGAAGAAGTTAAAATTGTGTGTTGCTTTCTCTTTCTAGTAAGAGGAATATAATAAAATTAACTATGCACGTTTTCAGCCACAGCTGAATTTGATATTGATATTGGGCATAACTGGGAGTTTAAGGTGAAATCAGTGTAAAAGAGTACAGAACTGAGTTCACTGCTGGATGCTTTGTACCTCAAGTAGTGATTTGTATTTTAAACATTTGTCAAAAGAAGCCTTGGCAGAGCTGTTGACTGACAGAATCCTTTTCGGTTTGCTTTTCAAGGTGTGTCCTGAATTCTCACTATGTCTGATGGGGACTATGATTACCTCATAAAATTCCTAGCACTCGGTGATTCTGGAGTAGGAAAGACCAGCCTTCTTTACCAATATACAGATGGCAAGTTCAATTCCAAATTTATCACAACGGTGGGCATTGACTTTCGGGAAAAGAGAGTGGTGAGTTTTCACAAATGCTGTGCTACTTTCAAGTGGTATCTGGTCTGGTGATGGCTAGAATCTGTTTGTTTTAAATCTGGCCTGCCAGTCCTTACATGTAGGCATGCAGTCAGTAGTTACTGTGGACTTAATCTTGTGACAAGGAAATGATTTCATTTTACCTGGTTATTTTTGTTACCGTGTTTTGTCCCTCCCATTTCCCCCAAAGTTAAAATAAGAAGAGCCGATGCTAAGCAACGATTTCTTACTGCTCAGCAAGTGTCGATGGCTGTACCTACTCTGTGAGTTGTGGAGTAGCACTTTTATTGTTGACCTCTATGAGGAAGGTTGAACTGTAGTAAAAGTGGTTTTGCTGCTTGTGAACTCAAATGGCTAGTGAACAAAGACTGCAATGTTGCAGTTTTAAAACAGTTTTAAAACATGTGAATGAAATGAAGCTGAACTGGCTTTCTAAGCAGCTACCAGAGAAGAATTGTGAAAAATCAGGTAGTAGGGGGTTTGTTTTTTCTTTTAAAACTTCTGAATTGCTATCAAACTAGGGAAGTGTACTTTTGATTATAAATTGAGCACTGCATTAAGATAACTAGCTGGCTGTGAGTCCTTACTGCACTGAGAAATTGATTCAGGACAAGTGGTTTTCATTTGTATTTGGAAGTATTAAATGCCTTTCAGTGTAGTCTGATGATTTACCAAGTGTCCAGAAACCTGTAAAGAGCATTGTACAGGCTGGCTTTTGATGGATGACATGCACCACAGTAGTGCAAGAAGTAACCATCTCAGTGAAATGCAAAACTAATCTCTTGAATAAGTTAGTGTTCCTTTTGTGGGATACTAAACATGGTGTGTTTACTTGATCAGCATATTTGATAACTCAGGATAAGACTTAGGTTTCAGAACCTGAATCATATAATCCGCAAATTCAGCAAGTTTATATGTCTCTAAAGATAAGATAATGAGTTACAAACATGGGTACAACAGCAGTTGAAGGTAGAGAAGATGACTTAACAATGAGGTGTTCTAAACAAGAAATTAATCAATTCTTATCTGATCCTACTAAAGCTAACAGATGCTCTTATTTATATTTTCATGCTGAGTAAACACTTCAGCTTTTATTATTATTATTATCCATTTTCTGCTTTTTAAGCTATGATATGATAAGATCTGCCCTCAGCTCTTTTCCAGCAATTTTTTGGCAGCTAAGATAAGATGTCATTGTGAGTATATTCTGTTTGCTAATGAAGTTCTGTAGTGGTACAAGTGTATTGCCTGGTTGCAGGATCCCATTGTTGCTTTCTTATATTTTAACTTGAACACAAGATGGAAGTAAAGCAATTTCATACAAGATAACAGTTAAATAGAAAACAAAAGTACTAAAATTAAGCTTGTGTAATGAAACTGCCAATTTCACTTTAACCCTTATTTTTAAATATTCAGTTGGATTTAAAATTAAAGTGCATCCCATATTACTTCTGTATTATATAGCAGATGGATTGTATTGGACTTGGGATCTTCGCATTGACAGTGCTAGTTTTGCTGCATTTAGTGACTTAAAATGTCAGTTAGTTTGTGTTCCGTAGAGGTTGGACCACTAACATTCAGTCTTGCAAATTTACCTTTTACAGGTATATAGACCCAACGGGCCAGATGGCATTGGTGGCAGAGGGCAGAGGATACATCTTCAGCTCTGGGATACTGCAGGGCAGGAAAGGTATGTTCCATCCCACACCTAACAAATAAGGCACGGGTCATCAAGCTAGTTGTGAATGGGACAGAGTACATGAATTCTCTTTATTGATTGTTACATTTTAATTGTATGACTTGGGGTGGGAAAGTGTGCTTACTTTCATTTTAATAGTAATAGACAGTTTCTTATGAATACCCATTAAATTATAATTGTAATTTCCAACTATGGAACATTTAAACTATAATTGTTTCCTTTTGGCTTTTGGAAACGTTCAGTTTATTTTTTCATAACCAATACATACAGATGTTTTTAAAGCTTTTTTTGCTTTCAGTTTTCCTTAGATTTCTGCAAGTATGTTGAGGTCTTGGGAAAGTCAGACAGATGAAATCACCTCAAAGGATTCTTTTCTATTTGTCTATGAAAAGACTAGCATCGTAGCGGTCGGTAGTCTTAAAATCAAGAACTGATGTGATTAGGGACCAAATTCCTGAATCTTGATAAAGTCATGCTTTATAGTAGAAGACTTTGTCTAAAGTCATTCTCATGTGAGAGTGAAGTGTCTCCTTGACTTCCTTAGGCCTTGATTAGACCATAGTAATGTTAGAAGTTCTTGTTATGCAGTCCCTACATCAGCAAAACAATTATGATTAATATTTCATTCTAGTTAACTCAGTCTTAAATTACCTCAGTCTTATGCCTCTATGCAATTATATTTTTAAAGTAAGTTGTCAGATGAACCAACTAATTTACTTTTGCTGGTCTAGGTTTCGTAGCCTGACAACAGCTTTCTTCAGAGATGCCATGGGGTTTCTTCTACTCTTTGATCTGACAAATGAGCAAAGCTTTCTGAATGTCAGGAACTGGATAAGTATGGCATTTCTTTTGTCTTTCTTTCTCAGCATGGGTAGGGAGAGGGTTGTGTTTTTATAAATACAGAATCTCACTGAGCGATAGAACTGGAAACACTGTTTTTATAGCTTTCTCAGTAGAAGAAAGAAAATGTTGCATTCATAATTATAGTCGCTGCTAGTAGTAGCTTCCAGTGCTTACCTGAAATTCAGCTTTGCCAACTGAACTTGAATCTTAACCTAGATAAAAGCAAGCTGAGAGAAAATCATATCCATGTCTCTGATGATACTCAGTAATTTTCGTGCATGGAAAGCTTATGCAAAATTCTGTTTTGACTCAACTTAAGCTTTGTCAGCTAAACTTAATGGAACGCGAATGTTACTAGGCTGGTGTATCTAGACTCCATCATCCTTCAGGAGAGGGAAGTATATCCTTTCCTGGCAGGTCACTGAAGATGCTTGGGGAGCATAACTCCTAAAGTTACAAAACCACAGCTTCATGCTAGCTTTGTCAGGCTTCTGCTCCCCTGGCTTTTTCACTGGGTACATGACAGTGGATGACCACCTGTTCTCTGGCTCCTCAGAGCAATAGCAGAGGTCTTATGAGGTACCAGAGAACATACTGTTTTCTGTCTTTCAAAGAGTCATTTTCCTGAAGGACTTTGTGTCCCCTGAAATGTGGTGGTATTCTTAGTGAGCTTCATGTATGACAGCAAATTGTGACCCCTGTGCATGTTGTTGCTCTTAGGTCAGCTACAAATGCATGCGTATTGTGAAAACCCTGACATTGTATTATGTGGAAACAAGAGTGATCTGGAAGACCAAAGAGTGGTGAAAGAAGAAGAAGCGAAGGAACTTGCAGGAAAATATGGGTAACTGACTTCCTTCCAGTTATTGCTATGGTTAAAGCAGAATGAAACTTTTTTTTTAAATGCCTTTTCTGTGTACTCAAAGGTTATTGTGCGAATAGGCATTTTAGAGTGCTTAACTGGCCAGTATGGTAGGGTTTTTTCTGTCAAGAGATTAATGCTTTCTGCACTGCCTAAAAATTCATACTTAGTATTGCAGCAATCTTGCACTGGAGATGGGTTAATCTCTGTGGCAGTGAACAAAGTGAATTTTCACAAACGTTCTGGAAAAGAGATATAATTTAGCTGGAGATTCAGTTGAAAGAAGGGGGGAGAGTCTTAACTGTTTAATCTTGCCTGTGCTGAGGCCTTCTATGAGGCACAGAAAATCCTTGTCTCTTACAAAGTGAAATCCAAAAGAGTACTTGGTGATGTGATGAGTGTCACATCAGATTGTAGAGAAAGCAAAAATAACCAAGCAGTGATTTACGAGGTGAGTTGTTTTACAGAAGTTCATTCAAAGGTAGCCATTGTCTCTGGCATGGCCATGGAAACACGAGGCCTGAGTGTCTTTGAGAGCCTTGGGACCCATTCACCAGTGTTTGAATGGTTCCCACAGAACAGCAGTTCTGATCTAGACCACTGTTTCCTCTCCCCATTCAATCTTCCTTCAACTGTTCAAGCAGTTTTTTTAGGACTGTACCTTAGGTGCATTCCTTGTGATTTATCCTCAGGGGGGTCAGTCATGGTTTCTTACAGGCATCTGCATTTTCACAGACTCCCAGGGAGTCTGAAAACCAAGTCAAACAGCAGGATGACAGGGTAACCTTGCCCTTCCCCATGTCCTTAAAGGAACTACTTGAAATCTTTGTTCTTATCAAATACTAATTAATCCCATAGTGCTTTTATACACAGTTAATTCTTCCATGGGATTTCTCTCTGGATTACATTTGCATTTCAGTGCGGATCAGAAGTGCACTTTTGAAGCAAGTCTTCTGATGCATTTACTGTGATTTGATTCACACAGTGGAGCAAGTTTCTAGCATGTGAACTGGATTCCTTCTCAAGTGAAAACTAAACTAGACAATGTGCTCCAACTTGTAATTGTGTCCTGTCTGGAGGAGTAGATCAGAGCTGATCCAAACTAAAGCCCACAAAACATGCATTGTGTGAACACTAGTCCTCAGTGCTAACTAGCTTGCTCTGCAGGTCTAGTCCTGTTGTGCTATGCTATTTCTTATTACATAGTCACAAATTAGCTTTCCTTGACCTTGAAGGAGGCAGATCAGAAGCAAGCTAATAAAGACAAATAGGTTTAGTGCAATATTACATTCTTTCTTTTCCCTCCCCCTGTGAAAATGCTTGTTTGATGTCGATGTCACATGAACAGCAGCAGGTGTATATGGTACTTTAACCAGCTGCTTGTGAAAGAGCAAAGACTTAAACAGTAGCAGATTGCATGTGGCCATTTCTTAAAGATCTGAAAGAGATAGTTTTGTGTGTGACTGAAATAATTTATTAAATGCTTCTCTTTGTGACTGAAAATGCCAACTTAATTTAGGAATAAAATCAGAGGTACAGATCATGTCCAATCTGTAGACAGTTACAAAGTTCTTTGCCCTGTAAAGGTAAGAAGGGGTAGCTGCTACGAGTCATTTATTCCTGAAGGGAAGCAAGGTAAATCCTGTTGCAGCAAACTAGTTTTCTGGGAACTGAAGTGTGAGAGAGTGAATACCCTTTTTCTGTGGAAAGGTCTTGTACTGGTTAGTGATGTATTCTGAAAATGGCTGCAGGAGGCCTTCACCCTGCAACAGTAACATAATATTTTTACCATTCATCGAATCTTGCAAGTTAAGTAAGAAATACTTAAAACTGAAGTGATTGTACCAGTCCCTTGGGAAGGAACACTAATGCAGCCGCACTAGCACCACAGGGTGGTGCTAGCCTCTGCACCTTCTGAGTGCAGAGGGTCAAAGCCATTGAAACTCCCTGATCCACAACAGTAATGAAAAGTAGCAATGTATTTTCAATTCCAAGGTGCCCAGAGACTTTGATTAACAAAGAAATAAGTGGTCTGAGCACTGAGATTTTTTTTTTATTTTTAATGTAAGGGAGATTATAGTTAAGGTGTCAACAGAAGAAACAGTCACCTTTTGTAGTAAGAATATTGCATTAGGTCTTTACTGCCTTGCCTGCAGGGGAATGTGCATTACAGTGTTACTCTCCTGCAGTGACTCCCTACCTGGTATAGGTAGAAGTTGGTAAGGAGAACACTTATGTACACAAGGTCACATAAAGTAATTGTATCTCTTGTGGGGAACAGAGCTGAAAAAAGCAGACATCAGGAACATAACTTTGGGAACTCATACTGACCAATGCCTCTCTAGATTGTGGACTCCGTGATGTAAATTAAAGTTCTTCCTTTTGTCTTACCTACAGAGTTGACCATTTCATTAATTTATTTTGAGTTTCAGGTCACTGACCATTTTATGTGTTTCTGCTATGCAGTAACAGTGTTTATGTGATTTCTTAGTGTATGGAAGTAATCATGTATTTTCTCCTATGAATATAAACTGTATGATGGAAGTTTGTGGGTTTTGTTTTCTGCAGAATACCATATTTTGAAACCAGTGCAGCTAACGGGAATAATGTAAGCAAAGCTATTGAAACTCTGCTTGACCTCATTATGAAGCGCATGGAACGGTGTGTGGATAAATCCTGGATCCCAGAAGGGGTGGTACGCTCCAATGGGCACAGCTCTACGGAACAACTGAATGAGGAGCAAGAAAAAGGCAAATGTGGCTGTTAACTCAGTTGCAATTAAGTTGAATGTATGTCATAAAGTATAGTACAGTTGCAGCTTAACTGTTTAACTTATGGACAAATCACACTGTAGTTATTTAATGAGCTATGTTAGTCCTTGATAATAGTATTTGGTTTTTTTCCTCTCAAACAACATTCATCTTTGCTTGCAGTTTATTAGTGATGTGACAGAGGTTTAATTAGGCATAGCACTGGATATTCCTCTAATTCTGTATTGTGGAAAGGGAGAGGAATTTTCATTACCACTTGCAGAAACATCTTTCCGTATTGACAGTGAGAAAGGGTAGGCTTCTGAACTGAAGGATTTTCAGTTGCCCTTTGAAGGCTCCATTGACTACACAGAGGAGGCATTTAAGTTAGGTATTGTGACAGCTCTTAGTCTCTGACAGAAAGCTTACCAACATGGTTCATGGTTTTTAACAGAAAGCTTACCAACATGGTTCATGGTTTTGAACAGAAACATTTAATCATTTCATCAGTCAGAAAATCTGAAAGAGTGAATCCTGTGTTTTCCACAAAATCCTGCGAATAGCTTTTCCTTGCTCTCCCAAACCACCAATTTTCAGTGATGAAAACCAAAGGAAAGCTATTCTATATTGAATAAAACTTACAGAGAAGCACAGAGGCGCATGTGTAGAGCACTTTGGGTATGTCATGAAATTGAACATGTAAACTACAACTGTACTATACAAAATATATCCAGCACAGATTATGAGGCCTCCTGACATCATTTGAATTTCTAGAACATGCATATCCATATGTTTATATGTAAAAGGTATAATGCTGTTGCTGTTGTTACTTTTCTTTTGTTATCACTTATGTTTTAACAGGAATGTGGGGCAACTTAGATGTCAGCAAAGTTTCATTAGAGCTAGTGCGTTGCACTGAATTTGTTTTACCAAACACAGATTTAGAAAGTTTCTTCAACTTTCGATTGAAAAATGATGATTGTCTGCTGGTGAGCTGCAGCTACGACACCAGTTCTGTCTAGATCAGTATTTCTATAAATTTATTATGCTCATTCTGCCAACCTTTGTGTCCTGTACTTCATGTTTATCACATATTCATTTATGGGTTGTTCATTTCCTTTAGGTTGTATTTAAAAAAGAATAGACATAATTTTCTCCTCCCTTCCCCCCTCCCCACCCCCAAATCACATAAATGTCAGTTTTGCTTTCAGTGGATCATGTTACTCTTTGATCATTTTAATTATTCATACAGCTAAGGAGCAGGGAGTATTTTTGGGGTCTTTTTTCCAGACAGATTTATAAGATGTGCCTACCAAACTGTTTTTTACCCTGGTAGTGGTTGTATAACTGTAAGGTATTGCCAATTAAAGTCACAATATGCCAAATTGAGTCTTGTTACAGACTTTCCTCAGCAGCCAGTTTACAGAACTCCAAAGCTATTACTTCTTCAGAAATCACATTTTTATTTATATAAATGTTCTAACTATTGCAGTTTCAGGCTGGCATTGATACCAGTTGTGAACATGAATTGCAGCACAAGTTTTCTGAAGGACCAAAAATGTTTCTAGAATAGGACTTAATAAAATATACATATTTCTTTCTTTTTAATGTAGCCTCTGATTATATTAATAATACAAGAATAAGTGTTTTGGTTCTTTTACATTGCATTATTCCTTAACAAACACAATGTGTAAATACTAGATTTTATCACAGCCTACACAGAATATTTTATAAGTGCAATATAATTTGACTGCTCTGGATCTAGGACAGAGATTAAACCAATTTATACTGAATAAATACAGGTGTGGGGTTGGTTTGGGTTTTTTTATACTGCACAATACCAAGATTCTAAAATGCTTGTGGAGTGGAGTTACTGTAGTTTAATTCGGAGTGCCTTGTGAAGTTACCATCATGTTTCTTACCAGCAGAGTATCAAACTCTGCGTAGGACACAATATATTTCAGTGTACTTCTGTGTCTGAATTTCTTTTAATGTAACTCTTTGCTTTTCAGAGGGTTGCAGTGGAACTTTGTCATATATTAACTTTAATGGGAGTTTTTGTGCTTATAGCTCCATCCAGTTCCTGAAAACATTAAGGATTATTACAGCCAACTACTGAGCTAAGTGACTACTGAAATGGTGTAAAAATATTTTCTTTTGAATACTTATATTTAGATTGGATATTAAATACTGAAACTGTAATATTTTTGTCATGGATATGATATGTAACTATTTACTATATAAAAAGAGTCTACATAAAATTGCTTTGATGTCAGCCTTTGAAATGTGCCATAAGATCTATCTGTTTGAATTATTTTGTGTTAAAATTTTTGTTTCCGTTTAACTCTCATAAGAGATCATGGTAGATGTTCCTTAACAATGAATTATGCTATTGTTACCAGTCTAGTCCTGGTTTTACTAAACAAACAAATAAGAATTCTAGAAAAGTTGTCTCCATTCAGGATCAGACCAAAACGTGGATCTGTAATGGAACAAAGTTTTGGAAATGATTTCCATTATGATGCGTTGTCTCAGGTTTTCTTATCACTATAAAATAGTTAAACATGCTTGATCTGAATCTTGTGAGCATTTGTTGAATTGAATTGTAACCTTTTGTGTTGTCTCAGTTCAGTATCAATCTGTGTCATTCTGCATTGTCCCTATGCGTTGTGGGTTTTTCAGTTCTCTTCTGTGGCCTAGGTACTTCTTGATGCAGTGACCAAACCAGTGAGATGGGGCCCTGGTGCATTCTCTGTGGTGCCAGAAGGAGCTCAGACCCATAGAAGAAAATAAAGGCAACACTTCTGTATTCATAAAACATTCAGAAAGCTGCTAATGCGAGCACGTAGCATGTTCAGAGCAAAGGGAATCCCCATGGTACATCTTGTAAAATCTATAGCTTCCACAAAGGTAAGGAGCCTGAGTTTTCACAATAGGTGTTTCCATTAAGAGCAGTATGTATTACTAAGTAGGTTATGATGTGCTGGAGGACACAGCTGCTATTCAGAGGTTCCTTGACAGGTGAGAGAAATGAGCTGAACTAAACCTCATTAACAAGGGCAGGTATGACTGGGTATTCCAGTAATCATAAGACCACATCTGGCGTTCTGTTTGGACACCCCAGTAGAAGTAAGACACTGACACACTGGTGTGAGTACAGTAGATGCCAGTGGGGTCAGAGAATTGGAGCACAAGGGATAAGAGGAGAGAGAACTGGGTTTTGCTTAGCTTTAAGAAGGGGAAACTAACGGAGACCTTTCCACTGTCTTGAACCATCCAACAGGAGGGTATATAGAAGATGGAGCCAGACCTGTCTCAGAGGGCACAGGGATAGGAAAGAGGCAGCAGAGAAAAGTTCTTGTTAGGAAAAGAATGTCACTGTACAAGTAGTTAGAATCTGGAGCAGGAGCTAAGGAAAGTTACAGAATCTGCATCCTTGAAGACACCAAAATCTCAACTGGATGTGGCCCTGAGCCACCTGATGTTAATTTGTCCTGCTTTGAGCAGGATTTTGGTCTAGATGACCTGAGAAGTATCTTCCAACTGACATGATTATATGCTTTGTCCTACAAGTGTGCGTGCCTGACAGTTGTCAGTTCTTACATATGACTGTACACAACAGTTTATATGAATGTTTACTTACATTAGGAAACTTGGACAAGTACTTAAATATTTGCAGACCAGACCTTTGCTATGAGGTTAAGGTATGAAGCTGAGATGTTTGGTGAAACAATTCTTGCTGTGGTAATCTGTGTCAGAAATTGAACAAATGAGGCACTCAGTTTGCTGCAGAATCTCTTACAGTGAAGCTGTTTGTCAGCTGGATACCTATTTCTGTCTGTGAGCAACTGTTAATTGAATAGAAGTACCTGTTCATTTTTATAATTAAACTGGATTCTGGCTCGAGCAACCTTCAGTCTAAATTGCTTTTAGATCAGGAATAAGCACTTGCAATCCACAGCATAATGGCTTGTACTTGAAGAGGAGGTTAGTAGCTTGATGTGAAGGAAGGTGTTGGGGGGAGTCTAGTTATAAATGCTTGTAGTATAACTGTGCTCTCACATCCCATCTGTCTGCTGGAGGTGTTGGTGACAGTCTGTATTCCATAGTGCTTAAATTGTAGAAGCCACCAAAGACTTCACAATACAGTACTCTGCCAGAGAAAGCTGTATGCGGTGAAATAAATACAGCCCATAGGGGAAAATAAAGTCACATGAACAGGGAACTCAAAGTAATCAAACTGAAAAAGAGGATTGCAATTGCATATGCCAAAGCACAGCAGCCCTAAACCTAAGCAGACTTGTTTACTATTTGGTTTTGCCTCTAGCTGTGAACTCAGTGTCTTCATAGTTTCCCTCATAAAGTTGCTTTGTGTGTATGTGTCTGCTATTGCCTCTTATCAGCCAGGTTGCCATGTTCCGTCACAGCCACAGAGCCTTCCCTCCGGCGTGCAGCATGAGCTTAGCTAATATCCTGTACAGTCCTATCTTGCTCTCTGGCTCTGAGTCAGTTTGGAGCTGTTGTTCCTCAGGGCTGGGGGTGAGTGCTAGTCACAAGTCATATGTTCTAGCCTCTGTCTCCTGCAATAGGATGTGGCTGAGGTCTGGTTTGCAAATAGATTGGAGACAAGTTCTGTGCTGATAAGGTTAATGACTGAGCTAAGGCTATTCTTTTTTTTGTTCCATCTTTCTTAATATAGCCCCAAGCTGACTGCCTTTTTCTGTTGTTCTAGAAACCAGAAACCTAAAACTGCCCGTAGGGCACATGCAATTCAACACACGGATTTTTTTACCAAATACTCAGGTAATTTCTTTTAAATGGAGAAACAGGAATTACAGCTTTAAAGCCTTATGTGGTGAGGAAGATTTCAGACTGAAATTGCAGAGCTCCAATTGCAAACAGTTTAGGAAGATAAAGGGCCTAGGATTTAGAACCTTTCCAAATAAACAGGTAACTTTGTAGGAGGGGACCAGAAGAAGTAACAGGTTCCTTAGGGTAATGCATGCAGAGCCATCACTTTTGGTACTTCAAATTTTGCTTTAAAAGCTAATTCCCCTGTAGGAAGCTTGGATCTTACAAATTTGGAAATGGAGCAGAAACTGATTTGTCCGAATTTCAGAATAAATCAATTACAGGTTTAAAAATCTGTGTCTTGACACCCTTTCCATGGGCTACCATCTTTATCCTGATATTAATAGTGAGCTATTTCAGCTTCATTCATTTGTAACATAGCATTTATAATGAGAAGCCAGAAGGGATCAAACATAAGCTGATCACAAAATTTTGAGATTTGTATTTGATTTCCATACTAAAGTACAAACATATGTTGCAGGGAAGCAGAGGGTCACTTGGGAAAGAGGAAAGTCAGCTTAGATTTGGAGATGCAGTATTGTCCAAGAGTTCACCCCAGCTTTGTTTCTGTGTATGGGTCCTTTTTGAGGGGTTCTGAGGTTTTATAATGCTTCCAGAAGCATGAGTATTTCTCAGCTTTCAACAGGATTCTCTCTAGCGCATTCAAAGGCCGGACCATGCTCTCAGTGTCATGGACTGCAGTTGGCATGTCTGGGGCCAATGGGTCTATCCGGTATAACACATCCGTGCTTTTTGGCATTTTTACCGCTTTTCTGACCCCTGCCCCCAGTACCTCTGTGTAATGACTTAGCCATTGTGGCTGCAGTCAGCCAACGCACGGAGCTTTCCTATAGCTTCACCCAAAGCACAGCAGTGAGAACTTCCATACAAACTGGTCCCAGCATTGTGCAGGGACTGGCCTTGTGGCTCCTTCAGTCGCTGGGATCTAGCTGTTGCTAACACACACCGCTCACCGTAGGGCTCACGCCTGCCAAAGCGGAGCAGCCCCGTTCCGCACCTCCCAGGCCAAACCCAACGGAGCGCCCAGGCGCTGCTTCCGTCTCGCCTTGGCGCCCCGCGGCCGGCAGGGGGTGCTGTGTCCTCTCTGCCGGGCGGTGCCTCCCGCCCCGCCTCCGGTCAGCTGAGCGCGCGGTTCCGGCGGGGCCTGCGGCGCGATGCGGATCGAGAAGTGCTACTTCTGCTCGGGGCCCATCTACCCGGGACATGGCGTCATGTTCGTGCGCAACGACTGCAAGGTACTGACCGCCCGGCGGCGGCACCCGCTGCCTGGCACGGCCTGCCCGCCCTGTGACGGGAGCTGCGGGGAGGCCTCCCTGTCACACGTGGGGCCCCGAAAGTACCCGCGCTGCGGGAGCGGGAAGCGGCCCTACCCCCGTGCCCGGTGTGCGTTTCTCACCCGGCTCGGTTCCATGTGCTGCCAGGGCCCCGGCCCGAGGGGCATTGTTTCCCTCATGCTGCTGCAGCCGCGGTGTCTCCGCCCAGCGCAGCCTGCAGGCAAGGCCGCAGCCGTGCCGGGGCCGCGAGGTGTATCGGGCGGCCTCCCCCACCGCGCGGGCCGTTACGTGTGCGGTGCTGCCGTGACCTGTACTTCACCGGTACCTGGTGGGACTCACCCAGCTGGGGCTGCCGCCGGGACGTGCTCTGCGCTGAGGGCTTCGCGTGACGGAGACGCCGGTGTGTAGAACTCCGTGAGTGGTCTCCCAGCCGCTGCAGTGCTCCTCACAGAGCACTGCAGGCCCCAGGGTGCAGTGAAGCTCGCGCATAGCTTCCTTCCCGTGCTCGGGTGTCAAAACAAAGCCTGCCTCGGCTTCTGAGTTACAGTTTCTGGAAGTTTAGCGGTATCTCGAGGCTGGCACAGTTCCATTTACTAGAAAATGGCCACAAGGTGCTCGTTTGACAAAGTAGCACAGTGGCAGGAGACTTGTGAACTGATAATCTATGAAAGCTGAAGGTAATGGCGGGTTTGTCTGGGGTAAGGTGAAAAAACATGGTAGAAGCATTTAATAAAATACAGTTATTCGAAGATGGTTCCCTTCCGTATAGGTTTCATGTTTTCATTTTCCCTAGAAATGACACTAGGTGGGAAGGAGTGTGTGATTGAAGAAAATAAAGTTTTCAAAAACTCATCAATAACAAATGTAATTTTTCGTATTCTTAAGTAAAGTTTCAGCTCAGCTTTGGATACCAGACAGGCCAGGATAGTTCAAGTGATGCACAGATTTAAGGAGTATTAAGAACTGCAAATAGGGGTATGATTATGTGTGTTACCTGTCCTGTTCTCTCCTCCCCTCTCCGTGCCCTTACTGGCATCTTGCCACATACTCTTTTTGACATATATTGCTGACAGGTATAGACAGTTGTTTATTCATAGTACAGGTTTGGCTTTATAGTTATTTTTGCAGTTGATTCTCACAAGTCTGCTATATTTTGTTTATTATCAGCTTAATTGTAAATATTTGACAACTGTGAAAATGACTGTAAATGAAAGAATGAGGATATGCTTGAAATTTCTTGTTAATAGCAATACTTGAACTAAAAGTATTGACATTTGTAGAATGAATGTCATTTTCTGTGAGCAGTGTTGTTACAGAAACTTCAGCGTTTGATACCATGCTTGCAGTGGGGCAGAACTAACATGATCTATGTGAAGATACCCCTGCCCATTGCAGGGGGATTGGACTAGATGACCTGTGAGGGTCCCTTCCAACCCAAACTGTTCAAAGATTCTATGATTTGAATGTAAGCGTTTGTTTTGTTTTGTTTCTCTTCCTCCACTTCTTCTTGAAGATATTTAGATTCTGCAAATCAAAATGCCACAGAAACTTTAAAAAGAAGCGAAATCCCAGAAAGATGAGGTGGACCAAAGCATTCCGGAAAGCAGCTGGCAAAGAACTGACAGTGGTAAGAAGTTGTCCTGGTTTACACTTGAGATTAACTGACTAAAATGACAGAAATCCACCGTCTTCGGTTGAAAACAGGTTAGGTCAGTCAGCTGAATGTAACGAGAGACAGAGTAAGTGGAGAAAAGAGGGATTGTCGACATGAACGTGAGAGTTTTCTTGAGTGAGCTATTCGTTCATCTTGACTGTAACATGGAACTTCCTGTTTCAGCTTTGGCGTGGAAGCCAGTGTATGAGGTGTCTGTATCAGTAATACATGGTGCTTCCCATGTCAGAGGCGTTTTTTTCTTTATATAAATGCTTTACCCCCTGTGTATATCCATTTGGTAGCTGTATTTCTGCACAATCAGATAATCTGGATTCCTGTGTACTCCAGGAAGTCTCTCTGTATAGACACAATAAGATGGTTACCTTCTGAAGTGTCTTTAAAGTATACAGTGTATAGAGAAAGTCCTTGCATAGTTAGGTATGTTTCAAAACCAGCATATGAGATCTTAGAAACAATTTCAAGACAAAAATTACATCAGTGGTAAAAAATACTGAATACTCATATTTTATGGGACAGTTCTTAAATAATTCAAGGATTACTGTGACTGAGTATTCTGTCAAAAAACAGGTAATCAACAATTTAGTAAGTATTTTGACACTGTGATTTGCTGCCTTCTGTGGATCTTACAAGGGGAAGAATGTGATTTTATTTTGTAATGTGACTGAGAAGCCATGATTAATTAACACCTTCTGTTATTTTATTTCATACTTTCAAGCTGTTTCTGGCTGAGTTAAATAACCTTTTTTGAAAATAACTTAATAAAAAATTCTTTTATACATGTCTAAATAGGTAACAATATGCTCCAGTTTTGAGATAATATCTATATATGCTAAGAGTTAAATCAATATAGAAACACAGTGCTTTGTTGTTGTTCAGATGGTATCTCTTCTTTCAGAAGCCAGCTCTGGGGAAACTGTCTAAATGGGCTTGTGACAATGGGAAATACTGTAGTTTGTAGGAAGGTGCCAGTTCTTGCAGCTTTAAACAGGTACATTGGAAGGGGTTAAATATATACTTGTTTTCGTGGGTTTCAAGTGTTTTATGGCTTTTTGTTGTTTTAATAGATATACATTTATTAAAAAATTGAAGGAGGATATAATCCTATCCAGTATTTTTTGAAAGACTGTCTTATTCTGTCATTCAGAATGAGGCAGAGTTGGTCAGTCTGTCTCCTCATATTTGGAATTGAAAAGATTCACTGGCCAGTATGAGGTAGCTGTAGTTTATCTCTGTGGGTGTAGGTTAGAAGACCCAGGCACCTTGAGCATCTGTACTCTTGTGAGACTTGTTTTTGCTGTTTGTGGTGTGTTCTTGGGATACAGAACAATACTGTATGTTATAGATCTGCAGAAGCTGACTTGGGATAAACTGCAGTGAATTGATGTGGTGCTGTGTCATGCTTGGCTAAAAATTTTAGGTTCTTGCCTTTTTCTTCTGGTAAGAGGGAGAGTGGCATGTAGATATTAGTGTACTGTGTGCTCTGCAGCTTGTATTTGCTTAATGCTATCCCCTAGTGAAAACTAGTATTCATCTGCCAAAATCAGCAGCTGGTCTGATAACTCTGCTTCTTCACTACAAGAAAGAACCTTTGAGCAAGGAAAAGTCCTCAGATAAATTTGGGTTAAAGCTGTGTATGCCTAACAAAAAAAAGTGAGGAAACTATTTTTCCATCGTAAGCTCTTGGGAGAAGAAGCCCTAAAAAAGAAAAACCTCCAGCTGCCCCAAACACCAGTGGCCTCGAATGAAATATTCAACAATTTCAAATGAATTTGTGTTGTGTCAATATTCTTAAAATGAGTTCTGGGGTTTGGATTATTTTTTGGGTCTCTTACCCTTTTCAAAATACAGGCTCTTGAGCAGAACTTACTTGACCGGGCTTAAGTGCTTCTTGCTCTACATGTTTTCAATTTTGCCTTCCACCTGTCTGGTCTGTTCTGTATTTCCCACTCCACATTGGTCTTCTCTGCTCCTTTTGACTTGCTAAAAGGAAAATAGCTGACGGAATATTTCTCTCCATACAAATCACTGTGGCTTCTGACACTTTGAGGTCAAACACTCCACTCTAACAACCTTTATGGATTAACTATAAAATAGAACGAAACAGAGTACAGAAATTGAGACTCTGAAAGGGGAGGAAAATATCAGATAAAATACCAAGTTATGTGAGTGAGTGCTATAGGAAGAATGTATTGATCTAAACATGCTTTGTATATAATCTATATTTACTTTTTCTTAATATAGGATAATTCATTTGAGTTTGAAAAACGTAGGAATGAACCAGTGAAATACCAGAGAGAGCTATGGAACAAGACTGGTGAGTCATTGTAGAAAAATACAAAAGATGAACTTTGGGGAGTGACCACTCACTGTATATAAAAATGTTTTCAGAAGACTTCGTAGATGCGCTTTGTATTAATTGTATATGAAATTACTGGGTTAATGACCAGATTCTTATATGTGGAGGACGTTTGAGTTGTGAACAGATGTGGGGTTGCACTTGTTTGGGGCTTTTTTTGTGGTGGGGTGTGGGGATTTGGTGTCTTGGGCTTTTTTTTTCTTTGGGTTTTTTTGTTTTCCCCAGGAACTGGTTATTTTGAATGATCTTCAAGAAACCTCAGTGGTTCTCCAGCTTTTTAAGAGGCTTCCAGTGTACACGGTTACACTGATGCACTTGTTTCTTTCTTCCCACTTATTCCGCTTCAGTTGGTTTAATAAATCAGTTGCTATAAAGTAGAAGAATTACTTATGTCATGAACAAATGCCACATAGGAGAAGGTGGTAACTTGCATCTGACCTCAAGTAGGGTAAGAGTCTTTTGTAGTGATGGTTAACTGTAGAAAATATATGTAGGCACAAAAGTGGAAGCATAAATAAGTTTGAAAATACAGTCTACCATAGTTGCTACATAGAATATTCTCTGCTGCTCTTCAGAGGAAGGAATAACTCCCTCATATACTGTGAGAGTTGCTTCTGCTATAGAGGTATTATGGAACACTGGGTCTGTTGCTCTGCAAACTGGCATGTATTTTCAACTATAGGTATGTAAGCATATTTAAAACAACTTCTGCTTTATTTCAGTTGATGCAATGAAGAGAGTGGAGGAAATAAAGCAAAAACGCCAAGCTAGATTTATAATGAACAGGTGAGGAGAACTATTTATATTATGGAAGCTCTTGCAAACCTGTTTAGTTAGTCAGTCTTTCCAGAGAAATGATTATTGAAAGTTGTAAATGGCTATTTGCTTTGTACAGTCATCCAAGCAATGGGCTGGAATAGTTTTACTATGCTACCAAACCACTATGCTTCATTGGCTGTCCAGTGAAATGTAGTTTTGTACACCTGATAATAGTTATATTTCCTTGTTTGTAAAACAGTCTTAGATTTAAACAAATTTCTGGTAAGAGTTGGTCTAGGAGTGGCTTTTGTGTTGTGGGGGTTTTTTTGTTTGTTTTTGTGTGTGTGTGTGTGTTTGTTTGCTTGGTTTTTTTTTTGGGGGGGGGTTGTTTTGTGTATATATACCTTTAGCTAAAGATGTGTCTTGCAGTAGAACAAAAATACACATCTTCTCTTTGAAAGTAATGGAATTTAATTTCTCCCCTCCCCAGATTAAAGAAGAGCAAAGAGTTGCAGAAGGCAGAAGACATCAAAGAAGTCAAACAGAATATCCACCTTCTTCGTGCTCCACATGCAGGTAAGAACTTGCTTTACCTGGTTATCTTAGGGTAATTTGTGTATACAATTTTGTGATGAATTTTTTTTATATGACTAATTCTACAGATCCTGTGCATTTTTCTTATAATTAATTTGTCTATTGAATATAAGAATAGCTTTTGCCAGTAAACATAAGCAGTGCCTTTGGTCTGAATCAGACATAACTTTTTATTTAGCCAGTCTTGCATGCTGGATTTTTCCTTATTTGAGTATTTTAAATTGCAGTCAACATCTGGTATTCCATGAACCATGTGTTTGTTAACCAATAAATCTATTTAAGTCTTTCCTTCGAATTGATTATTTGAAATCAACAGACTATACCACTGATTGATACAAATTAACTGGTTAAACTGCTTTTTGAATTTGTTAGATAATTTTGAAAGTAGGTTTTATTGTAGTTCACTGTGTATAGTGAAACTTGCATGAAAATACTTTTTTTTTCAGTGTAAGCCCAACAGTATTTAAAATACCATGGAAATTTTATAAACTTTCACCAAAGTCTGTACCTATTTCAGATATAATAATGTGTATTCTTTATTAGTGAACTGAGTTTTTCAGATGGAGAAATATCGTCCTCCTAAATAATTTTCTGGTTTCTAAACTATTACACCACTGACTTGTGTTAGAGGATGTTGAATGTTGATAAAATGGATTGTAAAGATGATTTCTTTTATAAAATACAGTTAATGGCGTAAAGGAGGGAAGTTTCCATTAGTTACTGTTTTATAAAAATAACCAGTAGTTTTGTCTCCATGGTTTTATGTGGCAAACAAGCTTGTGTCAGGATATATTTAAACTTTGGTTGGAGGGAAGAAGGAGAAAATGTAAAAAGATCTGAAATCAGAAGAATAAACCTGCTTTGTTTGGCTTTGCTTATGGTAACTGAATGATGCACAGTAGTGTGCAGCACATCTGTCAAATTACAGCCACGTTTTCAGTGCTTTGCAATTCCCGCTGGGCCTTCAGGAGAGCAGAATCAAATGTCAGCCCTGGATTTTATTATTTTTGGTAGTACAATGGGGAGCTAACACAATTGTCATCCAAACCAGCATTTAGGAGGGTTTAAATCTTGGTATAAAAACTAATGTGTGAAGGCCATTGATCTGTTAAAAGTAATGCATTTTTATAGTCCTTTGCAAGATTGCTAAGAGCTCTATCAAAGTTCACCATAGTACATGAAAATGTATGCCTTTAGATTTTGCATAAAAACAGCATCAGCTTTTCTGTTGAAACAGTTCTTCAGTAATTTTAGGTGGTGATGGAGGTTAGCAGTAAATATTCGTAAGCTTGATGGGTTACTCCTAAACTCCTAGAATAGACACATCCATTGTCCAAAGAACAACAGGGACTTGTGTTTAGAGAGACATGTTGAATTTAACTTTTTTCTTTGCTTTGAAGGCACACCAAAACAGCTGGAGGACAGAATGGTGCAGAAGCTACAAGAGGATGTGGCTATGGAAGAAGACTCTTAAAAGGCTTTTGTTTTCTATTTATATCTCTACAGCAGTTAATAATTCCTTATTGCCTCTCATGCTGCCATTCAGAAATACCCTTCTGATTGAAGAAAAATACATTTTAATGTCTAGTTAGAATTTACAGTTTGGTTTTATAAAAAAAAAGAATTGCAAGATGGATGATGCTCTTTTGGGCAGTGCTTGCAACTCTTTAACTTGAGAACATGTCAGCAGGATGGAGAATAAGGCATATTGTAAGATACTGTATGCTCCTTGGAAAATTACACTTTCTGCATAACTTTTCCCTGGTAATTCCAGGAATAAAAGATGTTGGCCCTGAGCTTTTTGTATTTTGTCTTATTTTATCTGTTCTTTCGGAGTGGTAAAAGTAGGTAAAAATTTGTCTTAATGGTTACAGGGTAGGGCAGGATGTATTTTCTTCAGTTCAGTACAATCCGGACTTCTTTCTGTTCTTGTCATTCTGACATTTTTTTTTGTTTGTTATGAATGCATATAGTGTTTGCTTTATTTCCTTTTAAAGTCAGTTTCCCCAGGATTACACTGCAGTTGACACCTAATCCTGGCAAGGCTAACATTGGCATAGGATTTAGGGCTGTTTGGAAAACAGTCATGGCGATAACATTCAGTGTGAAGTTGGACCTGCCATCCTCCTGATACACCAAAATTCAAATGTGATGTGTAATCAGACTGATTGTGATGCTCAGTAAATCACAATTTTGACTGTTTTATCTAGCATTCGGGATTATTTTGATAGGAAAGATGATGATGTTAAAGTATTTTGCATATTTTTGGTATTTATATCATCAGTACTGAGATAAATACAGTTGCTTTTTTCAACTGTCAGCAGTTTATTTACAATGATGTGAACAGAGAAGCCTTTCAAAGGCACTAAAGATAGTATTTACTTTCTTGTGAGTACTAGTTATCCTGAAAAACAGTAATTTGTAGTTCTGTTCTAAGCTTGAATATGTGCTATATCAAGCACTGAAAAACTTCTTACTACCACCTACATGTGTATTGTGTTATTCAGAAGAGAGCCATATTTGAACATAGGAAAAAAGACAATGGGTATGTGTGAAAGAAACAGTGATTGTACTCAGTTTTTCATCTCTTGGTTTATGAATTATGTTTAGATATCTAGAAGACTGATACATTTTAGTGAGATAAAATAATTCTAGTAATAAAATATGTAACTCATATTTTCATAAAATTAAAGTTTTGCTGTCATTTCAACTTTGCTGATAAGGTAATAGCTGAGAAGTATTTTGTACCTGTAATATTAGTACCTCTCTTGTAAACTGTAATATAATTAACATCTGAAAAGCATGTGGTAAGTTGGCCAGAAGACATATGTCAGTGGGGTGAAATCACTAAGATGCTACGGTATAAATACAGTGTGTGTGTGTGTATATATATATGCATGCTATATATACACTAAAATGCTTGCAAATAGTGAAGGTTAACCTTCACAAAATGTTAATTAGTATGTTTATGTGTGACTATACAAGTGAACTCAATATTTCAGCTTGGGAATTTATTTAAAAATATTATTATAGAGTTTTTTTAATGAGCTTTTAAGATGTGATGCCAAGTTTTAATTTTCTCCAAAAATAGTTAAGTAAATCCGCAGAGAAAGGCAGTGAATCCTATTGGATGTCATGTCATATTTATATACAGTCTTCATAGGAAGTTTTTTTAATATAAAATAATATATTGTACATAATATCTGTCGTTCTTCTGACCACGTGTCTTTAAATGACCAGCAATACTTAATTGGCTTGTGTGCTTTGTCTCTCTGGGATTGTTAACTCTTTCCTTGGAAGGTTTGTAACTGTAGCAGTCTTTGTTCAGCAGCTGAGAAGAGCTGTTTGGAGAGTACAACCCTAAGCATCCTGCCAGTTATATGAATTGATTAACCTGTGTACCTCCTGCATAGTAGTATAATTGTAAGCATGGACTTTGCAAATTAATACAGAATAATAGCATGTGTGCTGTTCTCCTGAGCAGCAGAGACTTGCAGCCTGCTGTGTCTACCTTGTGAGTACATAGGTAGTTGAGATTAAAAATTTGTCATGAGCAACATGCTTACAGCACCTGCTCTGAAGGCACCCTTGTGTTTTGGGGGAGTGTTTGTGTGTTAACTTGATTGCTGTGATGTCCTGTTCTCTTGTCTGTGTCAGCTGGAGCAGGATGCTGCTGAGACAGCACATGGTGATGGGGGGAACAACTGCATCTGAGCAACACAGGGCTTGTTATCCTCCATCCTGCACATCCCTGCATAACCAGCTGCAGAGATCTTCCTGAGGAGCTGCTGAGCTGAGAAAGAGTTAGGGTTTTTCTTTTTAGCTGGCCAACCACATTTCTAACGGGAATTGTTCTTCAGAGACGTTTTGGTGAAGTTAAATGCTGGCTTTGTTTGCAGGAGAAGCTTATCCTTGTGCTAATGCATTTTGCCTGCTGCCTCACTTCCTCTGCCTGCAGGGCCCTGAGCAGGCCTGTGACCCTGGGAGGTCACAGCACTTCCTTGAGCCATCAAAGGTGCCTTTTGGATCTTTTATCAAGTTTTACTCTTTTTTGGTATTTGATTGTCATCATAACTCTCCAAAACCTGACTGCTCGGGGTGGTGTGTGTGGAACCATTTGTCATCCCTGGAACGCTTGACGCCATTTTAGAAAGACTGCTTGGTTTATGTTTTGTGGGATGGGGAGTTAGGGAGGGAAAGAAGTGTTCATTTCTGTGTATGGAGCTGTGGATCAAAGGGGGAGGGGGGTGTGTGTGTGTCCCCAAAGGTGGAGCAGCAGCCATGTAGTGCTGAAGCACCAATAAAGGCCAGCGGCAGGCAAGGCAGGGCGTTGCTCCTGAGGGGGGGTGGCCCCGAGGCTGCCCTGGAAGGAGCTGTGCTGCCCCCGAGAGCTCACGGCCCTCACAGGCTTGCACTTGTGCTGAGGCCGTTTCCGTGTCCTCAGACAGGGTAAGAGCTGGAGATACTTATGTTTGTCTTTGGTTATGGGTTGGTTTTGTAATCTTCCACTTGTTGCTTCAGTTGTTTGCGGAGTCTCTTATTTTCTTGTCAGGTTTTGATACTGAGAGAATGGGTGAGAAGAATGAAGCGGTGGGTGATGGTAGGGGCTGTTGTTTTGCTTGGGTTTGTGTCAAGAAAAAAGCAACAACCTTCCCAGGCTTCTCTTTCAGTCTTCCGTTTGCAAGTGCTGACTAATACTTTGTGGAAAAGGTGAAAATTACTGCTTTTTGTATAACGAAGTTGTGCTGAACTGGTGCAGGTTTTCTTCACTGGAAGCTGGGCCTCCCCATAGTTTTGAAAGATCTGTCTTTTTTGTCTGAGATATTCTTGAGGTATTCTTACTCTAAGTAACAGCACAATGGAGCCCAGAACACGTACAAGATCTGTCCTTTTGTGACACAAAGAAACATAAACCAATATGTTGACATGGTCGTATGTGTCAGTGGCTGGAAAAGCAATATAGACAGCTGCTAATAGGTCCAAAGGCTTATGTCCCGGGAGACGGTATTTCAGTCTCCAGGCTGTTCAATTCCTCAATTACTGTTCTGGCCTCAAAAATTCAATCTCCTTCACGAGCCTAAATTATTTATGGGTTGCACTGAACTGCGACCAGGGAGAGCAGAAAGCCAAAATAAATCAACCACTGATAAAATTGTTGAAGTCTGCTTGTTGTCTGTCTATGTATTTTTAGATCTCAATTTAAAAAGGCTGTATGCAGAGAAATGCCTAAGTTGGTTTGGTTTTATGATTTTTAACATTGGTATAACTAATAATTAGGCTTTGGTGATGCTTGCTAAATACAAGGAAGGTTTTTTTTTTCCTAACAGTGACCTAATTGACCTGATTTTAGCCATAGTGTTTTGAACAAGCATCATTACTTGAGACCGGGTAGGAACAGAAGGAGAAATAAGGATCTGTGGAGGCAGTTGAGTTGGAAGACGTTCTTTGCTGGTTTTAGTTGTTTGGTGGGGTCTTTTTGGTTTGTTTTATTTTGGGTTTGGAGTTGTTTTGTTTTTTTCCTTTTTGTTTGTTTTTTTTCTGACAAATGAAATAATAGGACATCTCTTGTATTTCATATTACATTTGGTTTGGTAAAGACACTTTTGTTTCTTAAACTGCCGCTGTTTCACCTTCAGAAAGTACTAAAGAGACCATTTTATCTTGCACATATATATATGGTAGTAAAGGTATGTACTGGGTGAAGGGGGACGCCAACTCTAGCTTTAGAATCATTGTGATTTATTAGTGATGTTGTTTCAGTACAGGGAACTGACTCCTGAATGGAAATAGATGTGATATTTACAAGGCAAGAATATTGTGCACCCACAATTTACCACCTGGAATCAAGGCAGGGCTTTCTCTGTAATTGACAAGAAATTCTTGTTTACAGTTACATGAGCTGTTTTTTGCAAGGCTCCACTGTGCACCAGCCTTGCTGATTAAGAGAATTGCTTTGGTGTAATCCACTTTGACTGAAGTGATTGCTGAGTGGAGAATTTGAGAGATTTCTCAGTACTTGAGAAAATAAAAAGCTGTCTGAAATTCTCTCCTGTGTTGAAGCTAGCATTGGTTACAGTATCTGTGTTTATGCAAGATGGTTCCAAAGGTAATGTTTTAATTCTTTTAGCCTCACTGCAGAAATCGGCTCTAGGACTGGGTAAGGTAAGATGTGGAAAGACCAAATGTTTTTTTTTTCATACAGGGACTACTGCCTGCCATTCCCAGCATTAAGCAAGTTCAGATTAGACTTCAGATCCCCATGTATTCATGCTTTATGTATTTTAGACACAACACTCAGGGTAAGAGTAGCAGAGGGCATACAGATTTAACTTTATTCATAAAGGTGGCAGACCTGAACACAGCAGTCTTAAAACTTGGCTGTATGAAGACAGCTTTTTTTCCTAACAAGCCTAACAAACTGATGGTGGGTTTGGAATCAGAAAGAACCAACCAGGCTGCCCCCCTTGGCTGCTTCTGCCTTCTCTGGTTAGTTGTGCCTGGGTACAGATGGGAAACCATTCAAGGCTAATTTGATTAGCTCTACCCAGTTTGGGAATGATCTCTGGGGAAAATCTTTCCACTGAAACAGAAGAAACATGTATCATAATTCCTGTGTGATATTTAGAAAGAAATAGTATTTATCCATAAACTGTGAATAAATTTAGGATGATCTATGCACAAAACATGCTTTAATCCAGATTCATTTAGGGCATGTCCTTGCTACTGCTTGGGCTGCCTCACAGAGAGGATCCCTGGGATATCTGGGGAATGTTGCTGTGCTGCTTCTAAAGAACTTGTGCTTTTCTCCCTAGATGTCTACTTCCATGTCTGGTGCTGACCCAGGAGGAGATTGTGTGCCACATTTTGTCACTGGTACTGTTAGAAAGTGGTGATACGAAGGTGACAGGAGGCATTCTTCAATTTTCACAGCTGATGTAGATTCATTTGTTTTGAAAGGGAAGGAGATTGCCCTCTGAAAATTGCTTTTGCTGGCTGTAGAAGGTTTTCTACAGGAGATACACATAGAATTCAGGTTCTGCTTAAAAACACTGCTGTGAACACAGGACACATTCTTAGGTCAAACTAAAGGTGTCTGAGCAGGGTAAAATCCTGTAGGCCTCTAACAAACAAATTTATCCACTTCCTCCGATGAAAGGAAAATAGTATCTGCAGGCAGCAATATTACAAGCTTTTCCAGTGATCATCAGGGTTTGCACTTCACGCAGTTCATTTTACTTTCTCATTGTATCATGTAGTGATCTACATGAACCTGGTTATATAAGGAACATCTAAAAGTACTCTCTGTTTTCTAAGGATATGCCAACTTCTGCTGAAGTACTTCTCCCAGAGTGTGGAGTTTTTTGGCAGTCATTTATATCTGCCTTAGTTGTATGAGTTTCATCTGCTTGTCGAAAATTTGCTAATAGTTTTTTCACTTTTTATGGCAATTATATTGAATCCAGTTTAGAAACCTTTAAAGCCTTTAAACTGAAAATAGGAGAACTTCTGTGATGATTCTTATCTCAAGTTCATTTAACCTTGTACTATCAGTGGTGGCCAGTATGACAGATCCTTTCAGAGAAGTGCAATAAAGCATGCACTTGACTGACCTTTTCCATGGTTTTCTTATATATTCAAACAGTCATTTAGGGATTTCTTTGGAAATTGCTGGTGAACCAGTTTAATATGACTGTATCTAACAGTTTTTAACCTCTCTATACTTTGGTTTCTCAAATGTAATGGGGTGATGAATACTCCTGCTTAATTGCTTATTGTGAGGAAGTAAACTTACTTATGATTTAGGTTTCATACCATTAGGGTTTTTGTAGTTCTGGTCTTGCAAGAAGCTGAATAATCATTCTCGTCACCCCCTGCAGTGTTGTGGACCTCCAGTTACATGTTTTCAAAATCAAAGGGTCCTAATCTGTACCTGTTATGTAGGAAAACATACTCCTCTAGCATTTTTGTTGCTCTTTCTTACATTCACTCTTCTTGTCTGGTATGTGGGATAGAATGATGAGAAACCCTTACCCAGGGCACATCCATATCTTGAATATTGTATCTACACTGTTTGTCCTTTGTTCCTTGTTTCTTTTCAACAGATACCCCTTGCTTTTTCCTGCATGTTTTGCAGAGAGAAAATAACTTTCACTGTTCACATTTCTTCTGATTTATAACTTCCCAGGTCATTTGCTATGTTTTCTCTTTCTAAATCTTTAGTGAACGTACAAGTCTGAATACTAGCTGAATGCATCAATGTCATAGGTAGCAGTTTGCTTTTAAGAGACACCATTATAAAAAAGTAAACAGCCATGAAAAAAGAACTGCAAAGGGATTAAATTCTGTCAAAACAGATCTCAACAGACGGGCATCTGCTGCTCTTAACAACCCTAGAATATCACCTTAAAAGCACTTCATTCATGAGAAATTTGGTGCTGTTGTCTTAAATGCTTAAGCAGAGTTGATGATAGATGCAGGGAAGTGTTCACTGGTATGGAGTTTTGTAATTTATCTACCTTTTTAGAAGGAAATTCTGACATCTTACATCCATAATGCAGTTTTTCTTTCTACTCATTACATGCAATAACTGAGCAATGAGTAGACAGCTACAAGACAGCAGACCTGAATTTTATTCCTGGTTCTGCTTTCCTCAGTTATTTTATTCAAGTTGCTTAGCTTTTCTGAGTCCTGTCTAAAATGCTCTACCTAATTCCAAGGAGTGCATTCCTTCTCTTCCAATTTTGCCAAGCATAGTAAGGGACTGAAGTGAGACTTACCCCAGCAATTAATTTTATCTTGGAAGCCTACAGGACATCGTAAATGTAACGTAAATCTTACTTTCTCAGCTCTGATAGATTTGTGTCACTAACTGGGACCTGTAGGGCAAGGCTCAGTCATGAGACAGTTTTACTTGACTGTTAATGTGTGTGCCTGATAGAAATCAGTATAATATGAATCATACTGATATGGTGCCATTCAGGAATGACTGTTAGTCTGACCCCAAGCATCTGACTAGGAATAAAGAAACTTCTATGCAAACAAGAAGTTGGCTGTTGTTTTACTAGGTGAATGCATAAGGCGTGGGTCATCTTACCTATTTCTGCTTCTACTGAAGTTAAATGATTGGGAATTCTGGCAGTTCTTGTATCTAGCAATGCTTTGTATTCTGTATGATTTTCCCCTTTAGCCATGTTTCAGAAACTCTCTGCTTATGTGATTTAGAAACCCTAATAGACCAGTGTAAGGCTAGTAAGCAACCAAATTTAGCACTGAAATCTCTATTTTCACCAGGGAGACAGGAAAAAAGAGCTAAAATATTCCCAGACTAGTCACTTGATGACATAGTCACATGTATTTCCTGATTCCAGCATTTCAGATTTTATGATTTATAGAATGAAGTGTAATCCAGCATTTTAAAATGTAATTATAAACTTTTCCCTTAGCCCTCAAGCTTATGAAGAATGTATCTTGGCCAGGTGTGATGCCTTGAAGAAGTGATGTCTTACTAAGTTTGCAGACAGGCAAAGCAGATAGGTAAAAGGTGAGATAGATATCCACTATTCTAAATCCAGTTTTAATTCTAAAACTTGGGTGAATCAAAATCAAAACTGGCAGTTTTCCAGTTTGTTTATCACAGCAGCATTTGATTTCATCTCCTTGTCCAAAAATCACTCTTACTACCTGATAACCCTGAAGAATTTTAAGCTGAAGGCGTTGAAAGACAAATTCAACATTCAAATAAAGAATGTATGGGTTGCTATACTAACTCTAGCATGTATTTTTTGTAGATAATTCTTAAAATTCCTCATTTCCTGGTTGAAACAAAACAAAGAAGGCCTGTTAATCAGTTGCAGAAAACAGTGGAAAATTATGAGGGAGAATAAAGCCCTTGGCTGAAATCAGATTTGTGTGGCCTGCGTTTTAGAAACTTGATCTTCTTGAGCCATTGCTGCCTGAAGGAAATAAGTATCTGTCTTGAAAATTTGATGATGGGATCCCAGATAATCAGTAACCTAGGGCATACTCCTAAGGATGCAGAAAACGCAGTCAGGAAAGCTTTGCTTTCTTGGGCAGTAAAAACTTGAAATGAGTCTCAACATCTAGTCACAAGCATTCAAAGCACTGTCCAGTCATAGAAATGTGTTTTTGCTCTTCTTTCCCCAGTGTTACATTTATTAGATGGTAAGAATTTGATAAAGAAGCCAGTACTGAAGAAGGTGTTCAGGGTATTAGCTACCTGGCAAAAAATCTTACTTTGGCAGCCTCCAAACTGATCTTGTAAAATATTCCTGAGGGAAGGTGGTATCATTCCAAAACTCTTGTCCTTTGGTGTAACCATCTGTCTCTATACAGTCATTTGGGCAAAAATATAAATTACAAACAGGAAATTGCCCTGTTGCCAGATTAGCTGCAGAATACGCAGTGACACTGCACTCACGAGGATTTAGTCCCAGGGTTCTTTGCTAGGGATAAAACACTGTATCATATTTTCCCTTCCTGTTGGTATTGGATTATAAACTAAACCCTGCTCATTTTTACTTTCAGAAGTAGTCCCAAAGGATTTTGGTGGGATTAATTACATATGAATAGTGAGTGGGATGTGGCATTCTGTGTACTTTGAAATTGAAAATGAGGTAAACATTATCAAAAACTTGAATTTACTGATGCTATTCAGCTTGTCTTGTGATTGGAATCTTTTCTGCTGAATACTTAAAAATGCTCATGTAACTTCAGAAAAATCACATACATTGCTGAAAGGTAAAACGAAGGAATCTCTCTGTGTGGGACCTCAATTCAGCAAAGACTTGAAGTAACTACACAAGTTCCTCTTCTTCCTTGAAGTTAGGCACATACTGTGGTACTTTGCTGAATTTGTGTATTAACAAAGAACTCTACTTGTTTGTTTGGT
The DNA here is from genome assembly GCA_002631895.1 of Agapornis roseicollis. NCBI lineage: Eukaryota > Metazoa > Chordata > Aves > Psittaciformes > Psittacidae > Agapornis > Agapornis roseicollis. The sequence goes on from NDXB01017957.1 coordinate 142,941, forward strand.
TTTGTCAGGTGCATGTTATTTTTTTGCTGTAGCTTTTCCACTGTAATATTCTGAAACTTCTGCTGGGCAGAGGATGCACAATACCTGTATGATATATTGGGAATAATGCCTGGAAAAAGCTTTTGTTCTATGGATTTAGAGTTTGCAGAACAATTTTTAGTTCTGGATACAGTGTGGGTGGATATAAGGATGAAGAGCTCCAAAAAGAGCTTGAGATAGTTACAGCATCAACCCTCCCAGTCCTACATTTTATGCAATGGGTAAGTGGAAGAAGTCCTGTCAAAACAAACCTAATTTTATTTTTTCTTTTTTCTCTTTCTTGGTGGTTTCTTTTTTTTTTCTTTCTTTTTCTTTTTTTTTTTTTTTTTTTTTTTCTTTTTTGGTGGTTTTTTTTTTTTTTCTTTCTTTTTCTTTTTTTTTTTTTTTTTTTTTCTTTTTTGGTGGTTTTTTTTTTTTTTCTTTCTTTTTCTTTTTTTTTTTTTTTTTTTTTCTTTTTTTTTTTTTTTTTTTTTTTGGTGTTTTTTTTTTTTTTTTTTTTTTTTTTTTTTTTTTTTTTTTTTTTTTCCCCCTCTAATCTTTTCCAATCAGTTTTGATGGCTCTTTGGTGAGGCTGTTTCACCCACCTCAGCCTGACCTTTCTGAGGTTGCCAATTTGTAATTAAGGATTGATTTTTTGAATGCTGTGTGGAATCTCTTTCAATTGCTTGTTTTCCTGCCGCTTAACTGATTAACTGATTTTACAGTACTCTAGAAGGATCCCTTGGGGAAGATTGGCCTTCCTGGGGAGGGAATGGAGGGAATCTGGGTGTTTGAGTGCCCTGGAAGCACAAAGCACATGTGGTCACAGAGATCAGGAAAGATAAAATGTAATTTACTCAAACTCTTCAGAGCGCATGGCCCTGAGGTGAGAGGCAGAATGGCCTGTTTAATACTTAGAGGCACCATCAATTTTCAGAAAGCAAATTCAAGATCCTGAGCATCAGTAGTAGTCTTGGGTGGAAGATGTGAAGGCTGAGCTATGGAGAGAGGAGGAAGCACTGTTCCATAGCCTGAGCGCTAGAGCTGCAGGGGTTTTGTGCAACAGGGATTCTTTTCTACTGTCATTTTTCTACCTGTAAAGATAAAGATAAATATTTTGCAAGGATCACATGCAGCCTGAATTGGATGTGTCATCCCTGAGGCTAGAAGGAAGCAAATTGGATCTGAGAGTATCCCTTATTCAAGGGAGCTTTAAGGTCTCAGAGCCTTCTCCAAGATGAACAAGCCCAACTCAGCCTCTTTCCATAGCAGAGGTGCTCCAGTCCTCTGTTTGTAGTCTCCTCTGGACTTACTCCAGCAGGTCCACACCCCTCTTGTGTTGCAGCCCCAGAGCTGATGTGGTTTCCAATGTGGGTCTCAGCAGAACACAGTAACAGAATGATGTGGTTTTCCCTTGGGGCAAGGGCAAAGTGCTCTACTTGTCTGTATCTTTACATTTGCCATCTTACTCAGTAACCTCACATATTGACAGCCCAGAAGTCTTTATGGGGGTAATAAATTCTACATGGTAACTTTCTTACTGTTGTTGCATGATTTGGGTTATTTAATGCCAGTCTCAGGTGATGAAAGACAGCAGCAGAAATCACTAGGTCCTAAGAGCTAGATGTAAAATAATTGCTGTGGTGCTCTTTGCCTCTAATTCTAGATGAGGGTAGACCTGGTACGTGCTTAAAGTGATGAAATGTAATGTATTTTTAGTGTTTTTATGGGAATCTTTCACATTGTGTTTAGGTACTCATCTATCATGTGGAATATTGGTTGTTTATCAAAAAGCTCAAGAACCAAAGGCATAATTTCTTGTAGGCTGATATGAAGGAAGCACAGTGTTTGTGAGTTACTGGTATTTTAAACGCTTTTGATTAAAACTTAACAACCTTATAAATAAGAGAAGAAATTCTTGACATTGTTTTTCACATCCATTTTGGAGCATTTCTTTTGAGTTATCCTGATTTGATCTCAGATGTTTCCTAGTCTTTGTTTTAGGCTTTCTTCTCTGAGTATTGGTAGTGATAGATGAAAACAGACTGTCCAATTAATCTTTTTACACATGCTTTCACTTCTAGTGAAGCAGCAAGGTGCAAAATAAAAATCAGAGTATGTTTAAGACAGTTGCAATCCTCGTTTTCCATTGTGGTACATGATTTCCATAAGAAACAGCTGATGGCATATATGCTGTAACTGCTTGTATGAAATCTATGTACTATGTGTTTTAACTCTTAGTGCCTGGGTGTTTAGTATGATGGGCTATTTTATTGAATAATACTGCTTTATAGCATCGTTAGTAGGGAAATGGGAAACATATTAAGAGGTTCTGCAGGTACTGCAACATACCAGAGAACTAAGGTTATTATTTTTATCCTTTAACAAATTACACCCACTCCCAAATGTATGAGAGATGCATTTAATTTATTTTTTTCATCTATGTTTTATTGATCCCACAATTGTCAGGCTTTTAATTTTGTTACCAAATCTACACCACTCTGATCTTGTGGCATCACATTTAGATTTTGAACTGTGTCATTGTCTTGCCATCTGTTAAAGCCTGTCTGCTGAGCACTGTTGTGAGGAGCTGCTCCTTGCTAGCCAAGGCAGAGCAGGTAACAGATTTTTAATTATGTTGACAGGATGGGAGTGGTGGGGGTCTGAACAGTGAGTGATTATTGCTCGGACAGTGGTTGTGTCTCTCAACAGCCTGCTAACAGCATGCAGTCTACCAGAAGTGGCTAATGTTGTGCATGCATAACAGCTCTTTGGAGATAAACTGAGGGAATTGGACTTCCTGGGGGGAGACACACTGTGATTGATGGGTGCCCAGCTGTGTGAGAAAAGTGGGCACAATTAATTTAATCACAAGTTTGGTAGCTGTGAGAAGCTGAAAGCTCCCTGTAGTCTGCCTTCTGATCTAATGCTTTTTGAAGCTATAGCTTCTTGCTTTGATAAATGAGAAGACCTGTATGAATTATTGCTTCCTCTATTTTCCACTGATCAGTATTTAGGCCAGGCCACTTGGAGCTGAAAATTAAGAGCTAAGGTGTATGTAACCTCTGCCTGCTGGATGCATGCAATCATTTTGCACCAACAGGTTGCTGGGTGCTCACTCAGCCAGTCTCCGCATGCTGATCTCCATTTCATCAAAGGATAAGGAGGGAGGAGGCCCCAGCAGTTCAAAGTAGGTCTGCTATTTGACCTATTGGTTAGGATAAAAAATAACCTAAGCTTTAACAGGAATTTGTTCTGCTTTATTCTCTTTTCCATGCCTTTACAAGTGTACTTGGAAAGAAAAAGGGATTAAGAACATCTATGGCAGAACTAAACTGAAGATCAAAAAGCACAGCCTGTTTGCAGGGGTTGTGACTGTGTAATTAAAGGCAGGTGGACTACAGGAGACTTATTGTTCCCTTAGAATTGCTGTGCACAAACTGGGCATAGAATGAATTTGGGATGTAAGAAGGAGGAGATGCCATTTCTAGGCAACAAGGCTGACCGCAAGCACCCATGCTGGGTCTGGGTCCTCTTGAGAGTGCTGCTAACACTGCTTGTTGTCAAGACTCTAGGTCTGGGGCAGGACAAGGGGCCTTAAGTGCAGGAAGGTGATACATCCCCACCACCATACAATGGCATTGAGAAAGAGGAAATGTTTGGCTTCTGGCTTTTGAATCATGACTGTTATTTGGGTCTGACATTAAAGCTAGAGATTATATTTGCAGGCTGGAGCCTTTCATGAGTCTTAAATTGTCCTGGTTAGTGTTTTTCATTTCAGCCCTGGCTCTCCTAACTGGAGTGATTTTAAACAGAGGTTTCATTTCCTAAAGAACTTGTGCTTTTACCCTGACATGTAAAAAAAAAAAAAAAAATTAAAATAGCAAGAAATTCGAGTTGGTGTTTCCCTTTGGTCTTAGTTCTGCCTTTGTGCCACCTCCGATACTGAATTAAGCTATAAATTCCTCCATTGCCTAGGCTGTGTGATGGCTGCAGGTGTCTCTGCATGCCTTGTGGGTTCTGCCTGCCTGGGGCCTCCCACAACAAGTGGAGAGAAGCTTGGTATCTCACACACTGAGGCAGCTGCTGGAGGTGTGGGGATAGGCCCTGGTCCCAGTGCGTGATTGATGCCCTGCATTTGTCAGTGCAACCTGTAAAGGGCTTGTATACTGCCCACATGTTGCCTTCTGTGTTGTGGGGCTTCCTGCTCAATGACAGTTCCTGTGTCTGCACCCAAGGCAAAATACTTAATCCAGAAGTTTTTACCAAGAATTCTGTTGACTTGCTGGTAAATCAAATGACTGGTTAAAATAAAGGAAATTGACTTTATTTCTCCTCTGCTGTGCACTTCATTAGACTGCATTAATCTGCATTATGACTGCTGAGATTTTCTCTTCTGGTGATGTAAATGTAGTCAATGAAATTAGAACCTTATGGAAATTTAGTTTACTGAATCATCAGATCTCTAATCTTGCTTGATTCATAGTATCATAGAATGGTTTGGGTTGGAAGGCATCTTAAAGATCATCTAATTCCAACCCTGCTGTTGTCAGAGCCAGGCTTTATGTTCTTCTAATTCCAAGGTCACTGCTGAATAGGTGAGCACGCCTTTGTAATGTTATTGAGAGGGGAATTTGCTTTCTACTTCCCAGTGAGGGCACTGTTCTTGGCTGATACAAGGGTAAGGGAAATCTAAATAAAATTGGGAGGGTCGATTTTTTGGAAGACTTTTTTTTGGTTGGTTTTGAAGCAGGGCAGGGATATTTTCAGTATGGAACCGGTTGGAAAGGCATTGCAAATGCAGGCTTCTGAGTCAGCAAGAGCTAGCCAGGTTAGGAGTTAGAAGGAACAGTACTAATTGTTTTGACAAAAACAAATGAATCTGTAAATGTACCTGTTTAAGCTAATAAATCTTTTCTTAAGTATTCATGCTATGTCCTGGTGTGACGCTAGCAAGTACCTTTGTGGTTGAAACAAAAACAGAGGAGAATTTGTGTAACTGTTAGTGATGGACAGTATGAACAGCTTAGGTTAAATGAGGGTGGGGGAGGAGAATTTAAGTATGTCCTGAAATAATTTGTAGCTCTGATGAAGTGTCACTTGTAGCCAAAATAAATGGTGCACTTCTAGAAGTGGAGATGTATGAATTTCATGGGATAATATGTCAGGTATACATATATACAGTATATGTATTGACAGTATTGTCTGTACTTTCCTCTGTTTCGCTAGTGTGAATAGGTTTCAGATGTCTTCAACAGGTTTCACTGTCTTGTACAGTGGCCTGTACAAGATGATACTAGGGCTTTGACATTTGCATCTTTGTAATTAGAAGATTAGCATCTTCTCAATGTGGGTTCTGGTGGACAATAAATTCAATTGTTCCTTAAGTTTCCCAGGCCAATTCTGAGGGAAGGCTGTATTTAAAGCAGAAAATGGTGCTTTTTAATATTTGCTGCATAAAATCTGTAACAAAGGTAACTTGGTTCTTTTCATGAATTGATGTTAATGGTTGCCTGTATGTGAAAGGCAGCATGTGGTGTATGTTTTTTTTTTTTTTTTGCCAGGGAGATCTGATTTTAAAAAAATGAAGAAAAAATATTCAGTCTCCTCCCCAGAAGCATCCAGTATTAGTATTACTGGCACAGCAAACACAGCCAAGCTATGAACATAGTCATAATATGCTTTTCTATATCACTAAAACTTGCCTATGCTTGTGAGTATGTTCCCTATGAATCTTTCCAATTCTTGCTATGTAATCTTGAGCTTTGTATTCCAAACTTCAAGAATACAAATAGAATTACAGCTTTCAGCTCATGTTAGCACATTGTTAAATCACAACTGGTAGTGAGTTGCTGACAAATGCAGATTATCCACTTAGATAAAGTGTTTTTTTCCCTGGAAGATCAGATGCTTCTGTTCATCAGGTATGTGTGTGCGCAGGTAGGGCCTCACCTCCTGGCACCATCCCGGGGACATCTCAGGGTGCCCTTGGGGGTTGCTTCTCTCTGCTCTTCTGCTATGAAGTCAGGTAGGTTTGCTCAGTACCAAGCTGTTCAGAGCTGCCATCAGATGTTCAATTCTGAAGTGCAAAGGGATAGGCAAATGAATTTAGCATGGCAGAAAGGGCACTGATGGATAGTGCTGGTGGATGGGGAGAAATGTTGCATTTCTTTTGGCTGACACAGCAGGGACAGCTTGGATGGAAGTCATGGTCACTGAAAGTAATGAGGTGATATTTCTTTTTGTTTGGGCTCCTCTACATCCCCATGATAGTAACAGAAAGAAGATCAGGAAATCTTTGTAATTAAGAGGAGCTTGTATGAGAAGAAAAATACAGTTTGTATTGAATTTTAATTATAATTAGTCAAGGGGAATAGCAACCTTTAAGAAAAGAAACTTAGGATGTAAACACATTTCTAGAGACAAGAGAGGATTCATTTATTCTTTTTTTGCAGCATCTTTTTAATTTGTTGAACAGCCAAAAGCTATTTTGAAGCAAATCCAAGGAAATAAACCTCGTACAATAAATAAGTTTGAGGTTATAGAACATCAGCTTTCCAGTGACTGCAAAAATATTCATCAGTATTGAATCAATTGGCACTGTAATAAAGGAGGTCTTAAAAAAATTTCCTGAACATGTGCTCTCTCCCTGCTTGCAATCTGAATTTTAAAGTTGAAATATTTAATAAACAATTGTAGAGATAATGACTGTGCTTGTCCTCATTAAGGTCCTTATTTAGAAAAGTAAGAGTGGATAATAAGTGTAAGTAGGTATTTAGACAGCAGGGTCAGTAATAAGACTAACAATAGCCATCTGGTAATGACTGGGAGCTATACTTGCAGAGGAGAAATTCAAAAGAGAAGCAATGGCTTCTAATTACAGAGCTAAAAAAAGCATTGGCTGGTTGTTTACAATACACTGCTGAAAGTATATTGTACCTAGGGCATCAGAAGAGATAACTAGTCCTCTGATAAATGAGAACTGGGAATGAGTAATAAAGAAATACTACTCATGCTGATATTTTGTGTTTCATGATGCCTGGTTTCATGAACTCTGCAGAATCTTCCTCTGACCCTGGGAATTTTGCCCATGTAAGGAGTGATCTCACTGCCAAGGAGGCAAGTAGCTAGAGAGAAAAGCAATTTTTCCTGTGTCTTGAGGGAAAATACTGATGTAACTTAACTTGATGGTAAATACGGAAAATGTGAGGGAGTAGTCCTTGAGAGCTTGATTCTGCTGTCCCAAACTATAGAGTGTTACGCCCTTCTGACTATATTGGTGAGTGATTTGCCAACCTAAAGGTGAGGCTTAGCAAAGCTCCTGTAGTTTAAATATTGCTGCAGCTGCAAATCAGGCCTAAAAATCTTGACACTGTATCTCTGAGTTTTGAGATGGAAAAAATAATATTTTTAGCTTTTAGCATTACATTTCTAAGGACTGTATGATTACTATTCAGAAAAGGTCCTGACTTTTGTCAAGTTGTCAATTACAAGCGTATCAGCCAAGATCAGCTGTGGGGAAAACTTTGATAAAAATAATAGAAAGAAGTTTATCAAAGGGAAGTGCAATTTCATTAGAAGCACACATTGGTTGAGTGGTGATTGTGATTAAAAAGATAGTGTGATTGCTGGTGGATCTTCTCTAGGACAGAGCAATCCTTCCCATTTATCTTCCCTTAGAAAAAGATGTCAATAATCTTGTTGGAGGAAGAGTAAAATTAAAAGCACAACCAGAAGAATATAAAGGGAGAGGAATGTGTCCTTTCATGGAGAGGGGCGTGAAAGTGACGAAAACTGCAGTTCTGTGGGCAATTTCAGGTATAGACTGTCTTGTTCTCATGTATAATTGAAATATAGTTTTAAAGTGAGTTTGATTGCAGAGCAGAAGTTGGGGTTGTGATATATTTAGGAAGATGTTTGCATGTTTTGTGCAGCAATGCAGCTGTGTTGAAGCAAATTATACATCATCACATGTTTTTGTTTTGCTTTTTCCCAGGTTGAAGTTAAGATATTGCATAGTAGAATTCCTTTACTGGTTTGCAAATCTTATTAGAGGAAGAGGATAAATGCCAGCAATAGTTAAAATGGAAAGGTTTGCCTTGGTGCCAAGAGGCAGCCTCTTGTCGGCACTCAACTTGTTTGTGATAGAAAAAGTCAGACAGGTGAATTCTCCAGTGAAGCACCTACATCTCACTTCACAAATCAGTTCCTGGATGTCCCCCCAAGGGTTCCCACTCCAGCCCTGCACAGACACCCCAACAGAAGTGAAAAAAACCACTATACTTAATTTCCCCTTCTCTAGACCATGCCTATACACTCGTACTGTTCCACGTTTCTCATGTAGACTTCTTTAAAGATGAATGTTCTCCATGTTTCCCTGTTTTTCAGGTTCTTTGCTGTTATTATAACAAGTGGCTCATTGATCAGCATGCCTGCCATCAGTCCTTAACTATTCTATGATACTATGTGCCTGGTATTACTGTTAGCACTGCATGTTTGGTGGTGTCATTCACAGGAGCTAATTGGTGTAAACTGATTTTGAAACAAAGGAAACTGTACTAATTGACACCAGCAAGGATATGTGCCATTATTTCTAGACTTGTAATAATTCTATAGTTCCTCAGCTGATGTAAACTGTATTCTACATAACTTTAGTTTGTAGTTGTAGGCTTTAGTTGTGTTAATCTCATACACTGTTAGCAGCTGATGATTTGGAGAAAAAACTGCTTGTTCTTCTTGTGAGTGAAAATAGCAGCCCCTGGGAAGTGACTTTTACTGTTTTCCATGTTATCCACCACATTGCAAACATTTCATTATTAGACCTTGTTATTAATCTTAATCTAATTCGCCGTTTCACCTGTGTGTCTGTTATCTCAGCTGACACTAGGAAATTCTCAGCCACCACTGCAATAAGAGTTCTGGGTATCCTGATCTGGAAAAACTTACTCCTAAACATGTGCACTGCTTCTTCAGGGCATGCAGCTCTTATTCTTTCGTAGGGCGGCCCCTGTCAGGGTTGAATAATCAGCACTTTTGATGTGTTCATTCTTTTTCCTCCCTTTCCTCTGTCTGTGTACTTGGCAGTTGGATATTTTTCATTCCCAGAATTTTTCCTCCTGTTTGAAAGCTTGGTGTCTTTGGCTGTCATGGTTAAAGTGTGAATACCTAAAGAATCCTGAATGTGTTCTTGCAAAGCTTGTAGTGTACAAATGATGAACTGAAGCACAGAGGAGAGTGGCAAGGTCATAGAGTATTCATGGACAGAACTAGGAACTGAGTTGCCTTTTAGTCATCAGGCCATTCTTCCCACTGCATCAGGGATTAAATCCTTAATTTTTATAGTAGCATTTTAAATTTGTTCTTGAATGATTTTGGAGTTTGAACTGAATTCAAAGGTGCCATGTCTGCATATTTCTTTGGACAGCAATGGGGATTTTGAGGGCTGATCTGTTCTCTGGGCCAGTTTCACACGGGTCCCACTGACTGCTGTTCCAAAAGACTAGGAGAGGGAGCCTGGCATAGGGATGAGCAGCAGCCAGAATGCTTGTAGGAGCTGCTTATGTTGGAGCTGCCACTGAAAGGACTGCTGTCATGCTCAGCATCTAGGCAGTAATAGGGCATTCCCTTTTGTTCCTTTTGAAATGACAACCAAACTTGTAAAGTCTTGCAAAACAGGCTTCTGTTTTCTGAATTTTGAGGCCTTTTAAAGTACAACTTTCTTCCTGCAAAAAAGATTGCCTTGTTCTGCAGCCACTGCAAAGGATCTCTTCCCACTGCACACAGGAATGAAGGAAATTAGTGTGCTTATAACTGTGCAATAAAGGAGTCTCAGCTCTCCTTTTGCAATTCTCCCTCAGCTTGTTTGAATAGCATGCAAAGTTTCCTGTTCCCTTTTCACCTAGGAGGCCTGCAATCTCAAGCTATGTGGCTGCCAAAACTAGTTCAGCTTTGTAAGCAATTATTCTGCAAATGAGATCAGGAATCTTTTCTGACTCATCCTCGTTGTTTATGAAACCACTTTTCTTTCTTTTCAAATCCCCATCCTCATCTTACATGTTCTTCCCCCCCTCCTCCCCCATTTTTATTTGAACAAATCCCATTCTTCTGTTTCCTTTTTGCATTCTTCCCTATTTATTCTCTTATCTCTTCCAGCACTGAATATACCCTTCCTTTATCTAGGGTACCTTCTACTGATCTGTCCCTCCAGAGTGGTAGACTATTTGTGACTTTTATTAAGGCCAGCAGCTATGTGCAGCATGTAGCTAGTCTCAGCTTCTTCCTTTTGCCTGATGGTTTAGTTCCTGCAGCATAGCTTTTTACTGAACACAGAGTGACTGAGAGGATGACTTTTCTACTAGACTGAAAGATGCAGAAGGCAAATGTCACGCCAGATGGGTGTTGCCAGAGGGACATATAGGTACATACCACTGTTTCAACACCCTGATGCATTATGGCATTATTGTCAATTGAAACAGCTGCTAAAGGATTTCAAACTCTGGCATGCAGACTGCAGCTTGTTAAACGTATCATCTGTATTTATGAAAGTGCAAATGGTAGTGATGGATACAGCATAAGGACATAGGTGAAAGAACTATATAAGACTTTTGGGGTCTAACAGAATTAGATTGAAGAGAGAAGGTCTCCTTCTAGCTCAGCTGTGTCGCTCTTGCATTTCCAGTGTTGGGTACATCACGAAGATGTACCTGCTGGCACTCACCTCAGACATTTCTGACTACTGTCCTGTAGGGTTGGCTACTGTCCAGAAACAGCCATCTTGAAAAATCAATAGTTGATTAGAAAGGAATTTATTATTGTAACCCAGACAAGTTTGTTTTTTCTGTTGATAACCCAATGAAGAAGTGAACCAGTGGCCAACCCCCATACAAAATTGCAGAATATACTGGGTTTGATTTCTGCACTGTAGCAGCCCAGGGTGGGTGTGAGACAGTGAGATCAGTGCAATGGGGCCATGAATGTATACAGAGATCTTTCTGGAGGGGCATACAGCTGACCCTCTGTTATTCATGGATGAATAACTTCAGCTGCAGGTGGATGGGGTCACACTGTCAGAGACTTTACACTGTATGGATCCCACATGGCTCTGTGTCCTTGGTTCAGCAGTTGCAGCCAGTTTTTCTTCTCTTTAGTAGCTGGTGTTTTGACTTAGCCCGGGAACAAGGCTGATAAGGCCGATGTTTTTGGTTGTTGCTGAGCAATGTTTGCCCTGACCAAGGACTTTGTGAGCCTCATGCTCTGCTGAGGAGAAGGGGGGGCCGCGAGAAAGGAGGGACAGAACCCAAATTGACCAAAGAGGTATTCCATACCATAGCATGTCATGCCCAGGGGGTAACTGGGAGTTACCCGGAAGGAGGGGGAACTTCCCGGTCGGGCTCGTTTTCGGCGGGTGGTATCGTACCCTCTTCCCTTGTTTTCTTTGTCATTGTTATTATTGTTGGTGATAGCGATAGTGATTTGTGTTGTACCTTGGTTACTGGACTGTTGTTATCTGACCAGTGGGAGTTCTTCGGCCCGTCTTCCCTCCCAATCCTCTGGGAGTGGGGAGGAAAGAGAGGGGGTTGAGTGGGTGAACGTGCTGCCTGGCTGGGTTCAAACTACAACACTCTGGCAGCATGTGTCAGCTGTGGCTCTGTGTTGCTGACATCTGGCTGTACAGCTCCTATGGCAAGTTTGAGCTACATGAACTGGTCCAATGTGAATGATTTATTCTTATTCCTGGTGTCAGCCCTGCTGCATGCAGCCCAGCTCAGTGTCCAGCTGGTGCCAGATGGACATGTTGGTATGGGGAGGATGCTGTAACAGCACAGAGCACCAGCAAGGCCCTGCTGATGTCAGTGCTGGAGCTGTGCTGCAGTAGGTCTGCAGAACGAGTGGGGCTTCACCTGCTTCTCCTGTGCTACCCAAGCCTGCTGCTGCTTCTCCTCTCACCCTGGGTGCGAGCAAGTGACTCTGAGGGCCATTGCTCAAGGCTCTGCTAAGCCCTTAATAGTGCAAGTATGTGCCGCCCTTTTGGTGCAGGCTCAGGCAGGTGCAGAAGAATTGTGAGGCTCATCAGGGAACAGAGAATATATATTGTGAGGAAGCCTTGGTTGGCTCAGAAAAGCAAAACCTGAGAATGGATGTGTTACTATGCATATATATGCCTAAAGAGCAAACTCCAGGGAAAGTTTTACAAGGTAAATGTTGGCTCAAGTAATTAGGATAAACCAGCAGTGAATAAATTTGGGTTGGAAGTAAAGTTCCTGTCAGAATAAAAAAACCTCTTGGACAATGTATCTGCAGCAGAAGCAAAAGGGGAGTTCAAGAGCAACACTTTCAGTTTAAAAAATTATCTGAAGTGGGCACAGTGGCAATTTGTTGGAGTTGGTATAAGGAAGAATATTACTCCTGTACGCTTCATTTGCAAATTATTCAGGGTCATTTTTGTGAGGTCAGACTGAATAAGCCTAATATTAGTGAGAAGGAAATAACAAGAAACCATGAAACACCACTATGAATTTTCTTGATGATGCAGTGAATGTAGAAAAAATCCAGGGAGATAAATTGAACACCTTCTTAAAGATGAACTTCAAAATTAGAATATTATTAAAGAATATAGAAACATTTCCAATTTTCTGTTCTGTATTTGTGATGCTTTTTGAGACTATGTGAAAGTCAGTTATTCAAATCATCTGAATTACCTGATAAATGTGCAGGCTGTATTGGAAAATAGAGATGATCTGGCTGAACAGCTGAGCAATAACACAAACAGCCGAGAAAAAAGTTCATCTTTAGATGCTGTTTGGTCACACTGCAAACCATGACTGGCTAAAGTCATGAAAGACCCCTTTCCCAACCAAGGGGTGCTTGTCCTCCTGCAATCTCTGGGCACGGGAACTGGATATAAGAAAGTTCTTTCCTGTTAGGGTGGTGAGGCACTGGAATGGGTTTCCCAGGGAATTTGTGAATGCTCCATCCCTGGTGGTGCTCAAAGCCAGGCTGGATAGTGCCTTGGATGACATGGTTTAGTGTGAGGTGTCCCTGCCCATGGCAGGGGGGTTGGAACCAGATGATCTTAAGGTCCTTTCCAACCCTAACTATTCTATGATTCTATGTGTCACTGTTACCACCATTCTTAATAAAGAGGCAACATTAAAATGCTGTTGCCACAGCAGCTAAAATTGCTCTGGGGAGGAGAGAAGACATTTTGCTGCAATTGCTTTAATAGCAGCCTGCTTGTAACATTCTTGGAATTATTGGTAGAAAAATAGTCACTCTCTAAGCTGTCTATGCCCAAGTCTTTCATTTTCTCATGACTGGACAATAGAAACAAGCATGTGAGGCTACTGCAGACCATCACCATGGTAGTTATACCTAACTCTTCCTGTTTGTATCACTCCTGGTTTTAGTCATTTGATTAAGTCTCTATCTTCTGTCTTGGAAATTTGAATTTTCTGACTTGTTTCCTTGTCAAATCAACATTTTATTTTCCTTGCACAATTTTTTGCTGATATTTATTAAATGGTCACTGGATACCAGAGGTCAAGCTGCCTACCTTGAAGCTGGTATTCAGAATTCAAACTTCCTTTAATTTCAGATAATTTTTAATATCATGTGAAAATGACTACATATGGAACTGCAAAACTGACAGGAATAACACAGGAACTGAATCAGTTTTCTACAGAAAGCTGAGTAAAACATCAAGAGTCCCATCAGATCCTCACAGTTGTCACCACAAGAGATAACATTATGGTGCAAGACTTAGGCTTTTCAAGATTAAAGTTCTTCTATTTGTGAAATATAAATTTGGAAGTTGTTATATAGAAGCCATTAGCAATTAAGATATATGTATTCCTTCTTGCCAGATAGCACACCAGGAGTCAGCAGAGAGAATTATTTGCCTGATTGTTTGTTTGTTGGTTTGATTTTAATTTTGTGAGGAGAATATGCAATTTTCATTTGCCCTTTTTCAGATTCAAGCAACCTGACTGATCTCACTTTTTAATCTGTTGAAAAACCTTGAAAATTAGCTGTGGCATTTAAAATTAAATGGTAAAAAAAATGAAATGTTTTTAGTTAGATGCAAAGGCTTGATGTAGATGTTTGTATTTTCATCTGGGAAGTATTCAGATCTGGATTTTGTAGCTGTTTTCTCATTCAAAGAGTTAGCCTGCATCCAGGCTGAGTCCTGGGTTTGTTGCTTTTTTCTCTTTGGTGTTGCAGCAGTTTTGTCAATGATAGCACACTAAAGAGTGTTTTATTTAAATTCTAAATGTTGCTCTCATTAAGTTGGGAGACCGTGTAAATTGGAACATATTCCATTAAAAAATGAGACTTTAGGAAGCAACTTTTTACAAGCAGAGTATAAATTGTGTGCAACTACCTAGGGAAGACAGGCAAGTGGCTCTTCTGTGTCCTTCTGATCCCAGCCCTAAAAATTTGCCTTTCCTTGCAACTTGTGCTTAATTTGTAATTAAAGCAGCAAAAGGAAATCTGAGGTTTTTTAGGTTAAATGAAGTTTTGTATGTGAGAAAATATTATGAGTTTCTGAAAAAAAGATACTTAAATGATTTCATGAATCACATCAGGCCTCAGGCAGGATAAAAACCCACTTGAATATAAACAGTGATCCTCTAAAGCATCTCTAAAACTGTAGTGAGTTTTAGATGTGAAATTCCTACATTTGCTAAAATAAGTGAAGTAAATTATTACCCTCAGTATGGTCCTTATAGGCCTACCTGTGTATAAACTTGCTTTAATTGATTTTGTTTGGTTGAAACTCCTTTGTTCAATACTCTGATTTTTCAGGTTAGTATCAACATATTCCTAACTGACTTGTAAAATCAAATTGCATCTAAATTAAACTCAGCTCCTTTTAACCTTCTATACTGAAATAATTAATTTGGTTTAAAAATAATTACTCTTACTTTGAAACAGTGTGATTCATTTTGTGGACAAGCCATTAGCCTGAGTAATCAGTCATATCTAGACTCAGAGACGGTTACTGGTGAACAGTACATGCAATATACTACTTTGTGTCAGGGCAAACCAGATTTTCATCAGTAACTACAAAAATGGTGCTTCACAAGAGGGCACTTGGGTTTGCTTTCCTATCAGTTGCAAAGTCAGACTTCAAAATCTGGTGTTTAGTGTACTCAAAGGAAAGCATAAACATAGACTGAAGGTTTTGGTTGGAAATTGCGGGAGTTGCTTTATGCTGGGATTCCTGTATTTCAGGTAATGGGTTCCTGGAGACATACCACTTTTGGATCCTTGAATAATTGTGGCAAATGAGCCCTCAGAGAGGTAGAACAGGATTCTGGGAGTGAGTTATCTATTTTCTGTCTCCTTAGAACTGTAGACACAAGGAAGCTGTCTTTTATTTTGTCTCACTTGCCTGAGTTACTGTGATTTGGTTTTTTTTGTATTTGCTTGTCAGCTACTGCCTACCTGTTGCATTCTGACATGGGAAAGAAACTGCGAAGAAACCTATCAGAAGTGTAATTTCAGAGATCATCTTCTTACGGTTGTCCCTATCCAAATCCAGATTCAGAGACATGTGTGAGGCAGCAAATTCTCCACATACACAAAAAAATTTCAAAAGTTCCAGACTTCAGCCTGGTTTTTCCTTTGCTTGGGGGATTGTAGATGTGGAATCCAGCTCTGCCTTAGAGTTGTATAGATTTTAAAACAGATTTAGCTTAACTAATATTCCATAATGTCCATATTCAGTAGTGATTAAGATGCATCTGACATCCTTTACTGCTGTGTTGCTTTGTGGTCATGAGTTTGCTGGATTTTAATAACTGTGGTATGGTTTGTGTGTCCCCACTCTACTCCTTAGAGAGACTGCTCGCCAGAGCTCATTGTGCTTGAGCATATTGCAAGAAGCTTCTCCCCCTTCCTACCTACCTTTCTACAGTCTCCATATCAAAGTAGTCCCCTTTCCTCTGGTACCATAATTTCCTTTGCTGCTTTTGTTTTCATCTCCTTATAATAGCTACCCCTTGTCCTTCCCATTCTATGCATGCTGCTCATTCTCTTTGCTATGTTTGCTCCCTTCCAGTATGACACCAACTTCATTTATTAGGTGGCTTACTAGCAGAGTCCCCTTCTCTCATCTCTTTTTAGTGTAAGCTATGCTGGCATATTTACTTGGATAATTTGGAGAGGGCTGGGGATAACAGAGGAAAAGGAGGGAAGTTTAGTGTGTGCGATTGTCACAATATGGGCATTGCTTAGACAAGAATCATCTCTGAGATCAACCCTGATTTGAAATGATGTCTGCTGCATTTTCTGTATCTCTGTACTATGTATATAAAAAAGAATGTTTGAAGTTATTTTTTCCTTCCCAAGTAAAAATATACTGGTATCTGTGGAGGCTGCAGACTACCCACTGAAGCAGCCTTGCTGTTATGGTTATGTGAGGATTAAAGCCTGGTGGCTTCATTGTTGTGGGGGCCATTTGGGCAAATGTTTGAGCTCTGCTGGAGTCCTGATGACTTCACTGAGACCTCATGTGTGTTCAGAGGACAACTAATACATCAGGAAATATTTCTAAATCAGTTACAAAATTCCATGTAGTAGTATCTTTTATTTCCAGGTACTTCGCATGTTTTCTGGTTTTGTGACTGTTTCATGTTCACAATATTCTTTTTTACTTAAAAAGTTACTTGTTGTGATGGGGGAAAGGATCTCTGAAAATGCTTGAATATAAATATGAAACAGGCTTTATAGAAAATACTCATGACTGCACAAAACTTATAGGTGAAAACTAGGAGAAATGTTTTTCCTTTCCTTTCTATTGTTGCAGCAACAATGGAGTAAAAAACCTTGGATATGTGAGTTAGATTATGTGGGTCTTATTAGCATCAAGACTAAATGGTTGGCTTCTCAAGTCCTGTATAAAATGTTAACTGAACTCTTCATCTAGGACATGGTAGCAACAAGTTTTGCATGATGCACAGCTGTGTTCTGGCTGTGTCCCTGACTGATACGTAACTGGGTTATAACTGCAGCTGTAACTGAAGACTTTTAAAATCTGTCTCCTTTATTTTATATATTTTTTTTTTAATATTTTAGTAAGGCGTATCTACACACAACAATGGATCAGCTCATTGTATGATCTTCAAAAGCTGGTCTTAAATTTATGATCATCACATGCTCAGCATGATTTATCATATACTTAATGCTGGTGGGCACTGCAGGAATCTCAACAGGACGTATAGCACTCTTTTCACCCTAAATTCTGTAGGAAAACTGTAATCTGTGTGCTTAAATGGGGTGTGACTTTGACTAAGGTGGCAGAGGGAAAGTGAGTAGAATGGTGAAAACTTAAAACCAAAACAAACAGAAGAAACAAATAGAACCCTAGGGAAGGTTTTGAACAGAGCTGTGGTGTTGTGTGTGATGCCCAGAGTGAATTATTGACAGGACCATTTGTCACCATGCTCATGAGGTTTCCAGCAACTTGTAGAGCAGTCTTGGGATCTCTTCCTGGCATGCTGCCCTCCTCTGGGTACTCAGTGCTGGTAGAAAGTAACTTTTTTCCCCGTTGGTAAAATGAGAATGGTAATACTTATCTTGCTCTCAAGGAAGCAAAGGTGGGGTTTTGTATGTCAGGATGCCCCAGTGAAAACTGGCGTTATTGTGATAAAAGAGTTTGTTAAATGTGTGACATTAGTGTGTGAATGTTGGCTGTTGTGTTCCTGTCAGCCCTGCTTCTTTTGAGGTGTTCAGCTCTTGCCTATTGTGAAGAGGAAAAAGGAGAAGGGCAATAATGAGAGAGGCCCTTAAAGTCAGCAGTGTGGCTGACAGACCGAGGTGCTCCACAGCTCACCTAGTTTCACCCAGTGTCTGTGTACATTGTGGGCCACAAGAATCAGTAACATCTCTGTTGTATCTGTAGCAGCTGCACTACTGTTGTGCATCTCTGTGATCAGGTAAAAATGCAGAGATCATCATAGATGTGTGTAAGAAATTATCTAAATCTGCAGTTCCACCAGAATCCTGGATATTTCACCAGTTGTCAGGAAAGAAAGTGTTTTGCTTCCATATGTATTTGGGTCTGTCTTCTAACACATAGCTTGCTCCTGATGAGCTTCTCCACTTGGAACCCAGCTAAATGTGATTTTTTGGCAGTTGCTTGATCACCCATTTTAGAATCCCTCCTGTGACCAGGAACTTGGCTGGGAATATTAGTTGGCTACAATGGAGAAATTGACTTTGAGCAGTTTACTTGCTAAATAACAGGCTGTGCTCCTAATTATAGACACACACTTGTGGGAACGTAATCACAAGATTCCCTGAGGTATATCTGGATTGCTGTGTCCAGATTTTGAAAGCTAGAGGCTAAGATACTGAGTTTTCTTTAACATTAAATTATGAAGTGAAAGCCAAGGACCTAAGGCCACATGGATCAATATCTGCTGTGCTAACAAAATAATGAAAGACTGCTTTGAAGTAAAGCAGGAAAATCTGCTTTCCCTATAAACATCAACCTGAGTATCAGAGCAGTCGTTTAATTCTTGAAAGTTACTTCTTGTCGCAGGGCAAGAGTCGCTGGAGGATACCACCCCTGCAGTAAACTCTAATCACAGAAGACAGCTACTACCCTGAAATAACCTGGTGAAGGCTTCCATTGCCAGGAGGCAGCAATAGCAACACAGAGAGAAGGCTGAACTGTGTCAGTGTTTCATTTATGTAATGGGTAACCTCCTGCTTAATGAATATCTGAAACCAAAACATGCCATTTTATACTGGATGAAACATCGCTCCTTTTTCTACTGTAATGCAGTATGTAAGCCTGCTTCTCATCATCAGCATTGCAGATGTCACTCTGTGTAACCTGTATTTGTTTTGCTGTTGGAGCTGAATCCTCTTAGAGCTGCAGTCAAGGAGTCAGTGTGTGCTATCTAAGTGGGACATACCATATGACCAGTATATACTTTCACATGAGCTAGTGGTTTGATTCACATTCCTTGCTTCCTGACATAATTTTATCCAGTGGGACGATTAGTCTGATTCTGCCTTTTCTCAGCAATTCCCCACCCAGCCCAATGGTTTTGTGCAGCAGAGCGCTATTGCCCCTGTACATTCTCTTGCTGACACTGGCTGTGTGAGGATAGCCACCAGAACAGTGTTACAGTTCTCATAACCCATGCTTGAATGGTTGTCTGTCCTCTCAAAAGACAATGAATACTCAGATTGCAGGTTACCTACTAGTGATCAGCGCTGTATCTCAGAGACTTGGGCCATTGATACCTTTTAGACTTCTATGCTCAGTTTGCAGCATCCAGCTGGTGATGACATCTGGTGGATAATAACATGTACCCATGTTGTTTCAACCATGGATGTTGCTCCTATTCATGTTGAAACTGTTGAAAGGCTGCATGTTAATAAGGACAGTATTTTCTTTTAATCTTGTCTGCAAAGCCAGAGTCTGCTGCTATTCCTGGTAGGTTATACACAGGTCTACCAGGTTTGCTTTTGCAGCACTGCCACTTGGGTTATTAACTCCATTTTGCTCTGCAACTTCTTGTGGTGTCTTTGTTTTGTTTGTGGTTACATCTGATGAGCCAACAGGTGTTTGCTGTGCTCTTCTTGAGTCATGAAATTCTAGAGAAATTGTTTGAGTATATATCTAGAACTTTCCTTTTCAGTAGCTTAAAAAGAATTGCTACATAAAGCAAACTGACCATCATACATTTGTTTATTACATATGCATGCACATATGTGTATTAAATCCATATATCTATGGATATGTCTAAGGAAGAAGTTCTTTACTGTGGGGATGGTGAGGCACTAGCAAAGTTTGCCCAAAGACATGGTAAATGCTGCATCCCTACATCCCTAGTAGTGTTCAAGGCCAGGTAGGACAGAGCCTTGGGCAACATGGACGAAGCCTTGGTTGGCATGGTTTACTGTGGGCTGTCCCTGCTTATGGCAGAGGGGTTGGAACTAGATGATCTTAAGGTCCTTTCCAACCCTAAATATTCTGTGGTTCTATGAAATGTGAGCTGTCTCTGCCCTCAGTGGAGGGACGCCTCACATATGGCAGGGGGGTTGGGACAAGATGATCTTAAGGTCTTTTCCAACCAAAACCATTCCTTTAGTCAATGACTGTATGAGCTATTTGCCATGCTTCTGTTTCAGGGCACAGCTATCTCAACAAAATATACTTGCTGCTGTCTTGAAACTAACTTTTATTATGATGACATTTCCCCTTGCCTGGTGATATATTTAAAAGTGGTTTTCATGCCACTGAATCATACTGTATACAAAAGAAGGAAAATGACAATATTATTAATCTTTTTCCTTGCTTCCTCAGTTAAAAAGCTCTGTATTTTTTTCTGTGTGGGTTTTACACACAGAAACAACGTAACTCCTGTCACTGTCATCAATCTTTATAAAATTTACTGTGATATATTACTGAAACATGGCTCAATTCAATATAAGTACTGAAGTTCAGTAGGTTTTACCTTTGAACCGAATAGAATTTGATGTGCTTTTGTAAAGGCCTGAAGAACACTCTGAATTAACTACTCACAAATACCTGTTTTTGTTTTTGGTGTTTTTTTTTTTTTTTTTTTTTTTTTTTTTTTTTTTTTTTTTTTTTTTTTTTTTTTTTTTTCTTTTTTTTTTTTTTTTTCTTTTTTTTTTTTTTTATCCTACCTTCCCTTCC